>VDFB02370960.1:0-25124 GCA_007258455.2 Sequoia sempervirens
TGATGCCCTAGGCGAGCAAGTGCAGGTCCGGCTAGGGAAGGCAGTGAGAAAAAGTCTCATATCTTGCAGGGGAATTGAGATCTTGGAGAAATTCCTTTTGGAGAATTTTGTTGGAGGTCTTGGCATTGCATGGTGATTAGGGGGAGGCTCCACCAATTCATTTGGAGTGAGAACTTTTTGATAGTCCAAAGTTAGCCAGAAAAGTTAGGAAACCCTAGGTTTTTAACGATTTTTGTGTTTGAGTAGTGTACGGCCTATACAGGCTCAAAACCTCAAGAATCTTTAAGGTGTGGGTATGGGAATCACAAACCCCAAATGAAGATTCCAGGTCTTTTGGTGGGTTTTGAAGAAAATTGCATTTTTCTCCGTGAAGAGGCCTAATTGGGGCTCTAGGCTTGTAGCCCTTTTCTACCCTAGGAAAGGATTTTATGAAAGCGATGGTTCTTAGGAGTTTTGTGATGAAACAAGAACCCTAGATTGATTACCTGGAAGCAATTACAACATTTACACACCCCTGCAAGAATCAAATTGGATGTTGAGAGTATTTGGCCTTTAGGAAGGAATAAGGGTCAATGGTGAGGTTGTGGTGAAGCACCAAGGTTGGCTTGGTAGAAGGATAGCATGTTGATAGTGGGGTTGGTCAATAGGAGCAGTGGTACTTGGACCTGAGGTAGGACCACTAGGATAGGGTGTAAGAGACACCGGGAGTTCTTAGGAGCAGAACTACGAGCATGGAAGCGATGAGGTACTCGTGAAAATCCCATCCCTATCCCAGTTAATTATCAGAGCAAGTTAAAGATTTGAGGAAGCATCTTATATGTCAAAAGGTTGAGTCGGTGGTCTTTCACCATGGTGACCAATGCAAAAGCTGGCTAAGATAGTTGAAGGAAAAGAATAGTAGGCTATTGAGGAAGAATAGCCCAAATTAAAGGCAACGATGAGAGTGCAGTTTGAGGAAAATTTAAAAGAAGAAGAGGTTGGCAGAGATGAGGCCACGAAATTGATACATTTTGAAGGAGCCTTTCTTGAAGGCATTGAAAGATTTGAGGGGGAAAGCACTTGAAGGTATACCACTTTTTAGTGGAAAAATGGAAGCAGACCTAGTCATGGATTGGATAGAAGGCATGGAGAATCATTTTGAGTGTGATGGAATCACTGAGGTACATAAGGTGAAGGTTGCTAAGTCAAGATTGAGAGGGTCAACCTCGACATGGTGGAATTTTATTCAGACAAAGAGGGAAAAAGAAGGCAAACAACCCATATCAACTTGGAAAGGAATGGTTGCTAAGGTAAAGGAAGCCTACATGCCAGATGACTATGAGATTCAATTGCACAAGAAGAGGAAAATTCTAAGGCAGAAAGACCAAGATGTAAACACTTACACTAAGGAGTTTCAATTTCTTTGCATGAGATCTAATGTGACAGAGGATGAGAGTCTTAAGGTGGCTAGGTACCTTAATGGCTTGAAATGGGACATCCAAGAAGAGATGGCTCTTATAAGTCCCAAGACAGTACACCAATGTTATCAGTTGCCCATAAAGATTGAGGAAAGGAACAAGAGGAAGCAAGATCAGTCTTCTAAGGGCAGAGGCAAAGGTAGAGATCAAAGAGATCAAAGAGGACAGCATGGTGGCTACCAAGGTAGAGGCAGTGACCAAAGAAATCAAGGAGAATCAAAACTCACTGAGCATGGAGGTGAAACATCTTCAAGAGGAGGATTCAATAGAGGAAGAGGACCTCAAGGAGGTTCAAACAGTGGAAGCGGAGCAGGCAGGAGAAATTCCTATTTTGCAAACATGAAGTGTTATCATTGTAACAAACTAGGTCACCCTGCTTATAGATGCCCAGAGAAAGATTCATCATCAAGCAATGAAAAGAGAGTGGCCTATGCACAAGAGGACACCATGAGTCCTAAGGCAACTGAGATCAGTCATATAGAATTTGAAATAGGAGAGAATCTGATGTTTAACAGAGTTCTGATCAGACAACCAGTCAAGGAGGAACCAAAACAGAGAAGAGCTCCTTTTAGAGTAAGGGGAAAGATACTTGGAAAAGTATGCAAGGTCATAGTAGACTCAAGTTCAATAGACAATATAATCTCAGAGGAGGTAGTAACTAAATTGAAATTGGAGAAGGTACCTCACAATAACCCCTACAAGGTCACATGGCTGAATAAAGGGCAAAGTGTTTTAGTTAATGAGCAAGTAACGGTGGAATTTTCAATTGGGGGTTATAAAGACAAGTTAGTTTGTGATGTATTACCCATGGATGCATGCCATCTACTACTGGGCAGACCATGGCAGTATGACATAAGTGTTATGTATGATGGGAAAGAGAATACCATTTCATTCAAAAAGGATAGAAGAACCTTCAAGCTGTAGTCACTGTCAGAAGAAGATGAAGGACAGTCCAAGACACCTAACATCATGTTAAGCAGTGGTAAGGAGTTCCTTAAGGACCTACACCAAGGGAATGAAGGATATGTGCTTGTGTTGCAACCTAAAGAGGAAAACAAGACTGAAAAGACAGTCTTACCAGAAGCAGTCCAAAGGTTGCTTGATAAGTACAAAAGCATAGTTAGTGATGGTACACCTACAACTCTACCACCAAAGAGAGCCATAAGTCATCAAATTGACTTCATACTTGGAGCCTCATTGCCTAACAAAGCAGCATACAAACTTACTCCAAAGCAAAACCTAGAGGTAGCTAGGCAAGTGCAAGAATTGTTGGATCAAGGATTGATTCAAAAGAGCATCAGCCCTTGTGCAGTGCCAGTGGTTTTGGCAACAAAGAAAGGAGGTAAGTGGAGACTTTGTACTAATTCTAGGGCAATAAATAGGATCACCATTAGGTATAGGTTTCCTATTCCTAGAATTGAAGACTTGATGGATTGTCTTGGAGGTGCTCAGTTCTTCACAAAGTTAGATCTCAAAAGTGGGTACCATCAGATCAAAATTAAGGATGGTGATGAGTGGAAGACAACTTTTAAGACAAATGATGGGTTATATGAGTGGAAAGTGATGCCATTTGGCCTCTGAAATGCCCCTAGCACATTCATGAGACTCATGAATGAAGTGCTTAAGGATTTCACAGGGATCTTTGTGGTAGTATATCTTGATGACATACTGATTTTTAGTAAGACAGCAGAAGAACACTTCAAGCATGTTGAGATGGTTCTTATAAGGTTGCAAGTGGAAAAGTTGGCAATCAATCTTGAGAAATGTGAGTTCTTTAAGCAAGAGCTTATCTACTTGGGCTTTGTAGTATCCAAAGGCTCATTAAAGATGGATCCAAGCAAGGTGGAAGCCATTCTAAACTGGCCTACACCAACCACAACAATAGAGGTAAGGAGATTTCATGGATTGGCCCAATTTTATAGAAAATTCATAAGGAACTTTAGTGGCATATGTGCCAATCCTGGTACTATCGAGGTGGTATGAAAAAAAAGTTTAAATGAACTCAAGAGGCTGATAAAGGGTTTGAGAAACTGAAACAAGAAGTGGCAACTCAACCTATTCTATTATTGCCTAGTTTTGACAAGTTGTTCATAGTTGAGTGTGATGCAAGTGGAGTAGTAGTAGGAGGAGTACTTAGTCAAGAAGGTAGGCTTGTGGCCTTCTTTAGTGAGAAGCTCAATGAAGCCAAGAAAAAGTACTCTACCTATGATCTAGAGTTATATGCTTTAGTGCAATCCCTTAGGAAGTGGAGGCATTATTTGTTTCCCAAAGAGTTTGTGGTTTTTACTCATAACCAAGCACTTAGTTATATCAACACCTAGGAGAAGTTAAGTAATAGGCATTCAAAATGGATGGAATACATCCAAGCCTTGACATTCACCATCAAGCACAAAGAAAGGACAAATGAACAAGGTGGCAAATGCATTGAAGGTTGTTGACAGTGCAAGAGAGACAACTCAAGAGCATTGGCATAGAGAGTTTCAAGGATCTATATGGAGATGATGAAGACTTTTCAGAGGCCTATAAGGTATGTTCTAACTTTGAGAACCATTTCCATAGTCAATATTCTGAGTATACTTTGCAAAGTGGGTTGTTTTTTAAGGGCAATCAGTTGTGTGTTCCAAGAGGGTCAATGAGGGAAAATCTGATTCAAGAAAAGCATAATGGCAGTCTTAGTGGGAATTTTGGCATCAATAACACTTTAGAACTAGTGAAAAGATTCTATTATTGGCCTAAGTTGGTAAGAGATGTTAGAAAATATGTGGAATAGTGTGTTGTGTGCATGAAAGCTGAGGGAGGAGCTAGCAATGTTGGTTTATATCAACCCCTGTCCATTCCTAATAGACCATGGGAGTGTGTGAGCATGGATTTTGTGGTAAGTCTTCCTAAGACCAAGACTGGTTTTGACAGTGTTTATGTTGTAGTAGACAGATTTAGCAAGATGAGTCATTTTATTCCCTGCAAAACTACTCATGATGCCAGCTACATAGCTCACCTTTTCTTCAAGGAGGTTGTAAGGATCCATGGATTACCTCTAAGCATTGTTTCTGACAGAGATGTGAAGTTCATGAGTCACTTTTGGAAGACTCTATGGAGCAAATTGGGAACAAACCTCTCTTTTGGATCAGCTTACCATCCTCAGACCGATGGTCAAACAAAGGTGGTTAACAGAGTGCTAGGTAATCTTTTAAGGTGTCTAACTAAGGAATATGGATAGACATGGCATATGGTTATCTCACAAGTTGAATATGCTTATAATGACAATGTCAACATAACAATAGGGAAGAGTCCATTTGAGGTTGTGTATGGGATGCACCCAAGAGGCATTTGTGAGCTCAGAGACCTTGGATCTATGGAGAATAGGAGTGGACATGCAGAAGACTTCACTCAGACCATGAAAGAGATTCAGGAGCAGGTCAAGAAAACAATTATAGCAACAACCAAAAAGTTGAAGGAGAAAGTTGATTTGTCAAGGAAGGATGTACAATTTGTAGTAGGGTACTATGTCATGGTCCACCTTAAGGAATCCATATTGCAAAAGGGAATGTCAACCAAAATTCAGATGAAAAGGGTGGGACCATGCAAGGTATTAGCCAAGTATGGACAAAATGCTTACAAGGTGGAATTACCAGCAGACCTAGGCATATCTTGATGCACGGGAGCATCCAGTGGTGTAAGGGCAATCTTGCATCACCCAAAATAGTGAAATTTCAAGTTTATCATTTTTCAGATGTTTTTACATTTTTGGATACCCTTTTTGTCATAATAAAATTCCCAATTCACGGTTTTTATTTTCTCTTCCTGGGTGGAAAGATATTGCAATTTTTGTTGCCCAGATTTGCACCTGAAAATCTTCCGAGTGGGATTTGAGGCACTTAGAGCTTCCGGATCGGCCCCGAAACTTGCCGAAATCGGCGTAGAAATTTCAAGCGCGTTCTTGACTTCGAGAGCTTTCCAACGGTTCGAACGGTTCGCGAATCGGAGTCCTGGATCAAAAGTTATGGCCCCGCGAAGTTGGCGCACTTTCTAGAAGTTACCATTGCAAATGCCCTTTCCAAATTTGAACTTCATGTTGTAAATTTTCGGCGCCAAACCGCCTAAACTCAATTTGAATGTTGTTTTGGCTCCAAACTAATGAGGAGCTCTATTTATGGGCGGGTTTTCTAATTTTTGGGTAACTTTTTGGGGACAAGCTCGCATATTGTGAAAGGGTTAATCTGTAGCTTTCTGTAGCTTGTATATGTTGTAGAACTTGGGGATTTGAGATCCTCTGCATGTAAGAAGGTCCATTTTCTGAATAATAAAATTATTCTCTTGTTTGTGGGTTATTTTACTGTGTCTGGGTTGCGCCCTCATCATATCTCCGTGTTTAATGGGTCGATTTGATCAAGTATAAGGGGACAGTCACTAACATGGACCAGAATAGCAGGGAGATATTCAAGGATGTCAGTAACATGACACTACCAACTCTAGACAAGCTACAGGCAGAGAAGATCTTGGAGTCAAGAGTGAAGAAGGCTACAAGGCACAAGGTGTACATGGAGCATCTTGTCAAATAGAAGAACAAGCATGAATCTGAAGCTACCTGGGTAGAAGAAGTAGACTTTAAGAAGCAAGGCATTGATATGTCTCTGATCTCTCCTCAAATTCCTTAGTTGTTTGTGCTGAGAGGGGAAGAATGGTGCAGGAGCACCTAGGCAACACCAAGAGCTCAAGAGTGAATTGATGGTTTAGATGTTTGACTTCATAGAACTTTAGTTGTTTTCTATGTTTTCAAATAAAGGTCATGTTGACCATAGGTGAGGAATAGCAAGTTTTAGTCCAATGTTGAAGTTTGGCAATTTTTGCAATTGTTGACAATTTTTGCAAAATAAGGCTCTTTTTGAGTTTGAGCAGCCAAAAGGTGCCCATTTTATGAATAAATATTTGGGAAGCATATTTAAAGGTTTCCTCAACCTTTGCGTCAGGTTGGAAGTTCATTTGTACAGACTGTTTTGTTGGAAGTTGAAGAAAAACAATGTTTTTGTCATTTTTTTCTGGTTTTTGCTCAAGAACAGTGCTAAAATGGATTGAATCTGCTACTGTTAGAGTTGTAGGATGTAGTATAGGTTTTTTACAAGATTTTTGAGTCATTTTTTAACTTTTTGAATTCATTTTTCATCATTGTTTGTAATTAATTTGAAATCAGCCTGTTGTTGGCTTGAAATAGGCAATTTTGAGAAAATGGAGGTTTAGAGCACCTTCCCACCATAAAAATTGTACAACCTTTTGGTAAATGTGCCTAGACTCCATGCCTATACATATGGTAGAATTTAGGAGCTATGTGGTTGCAGGAGATGCTAGCAAGATGATGCCCTAGGCGAGCCAGTGCAGGTCCGGCTAGGGAAGGCAATGAGAAAAAGTCTCATATCTTGTAGGGGAATTGAGATCTTGGAGAAATTATTTTTGGAGAATTTGTTTGGATGTCTTGGAATTTCATGGTGATCAGGGGGAGGCTCCACCAATTCATTTGGAGTGAGAAATTTTTGACAGTCCAAAATCAGCCAGAAAATTTAGGAAACCCTAGGTTTTTAACCATTTTTGTGTTTGAGCAGTGTACGGCCTGTATAAGCTCAAAACCTCAAGAATCTTTAAGGTGTGGGTATGGGAATCACAAACCCCAAATGAAGAATCCAGATCCTTTGGTGGGTTTTGAAGAAAATTGCATTTTTCTCTGTGAAGAGGCCTAATTGGGGCTCTCAGCTTGTAGCCCTTTTCTACCCTAGGAAAGGATTTTATGAAAGTGATGGTTCTTAGGAGTTTTGTGATGAAACAAGAACTCTAGATTGATTACCTAGAAGCAATTACAACATTTACACACCCCTGCAAGAATCAAATTGGATGTTGAGAGGATTTTGCCTTTAGGAAGGAATAGGGGTCAATGGTGAGGTTGTGGTGAAGCACCAAGGTTGGCTTGGTAGAAGGACAACATGTTGATAGTGGGGTTGGTCAATAGGAGCAGTGGTACTTGGACCTGAGGTAGGACCACTGGGACAAGGTGTAAGAGACACCAAGGAGTTCTTAGGAGCAAGAACTCTGAGCATGGGGCAGTAAGTGCCTCATCCAATCCCATCTTATCAGCTAGGAGTCTGGAGTACCCATTTTCACAAACCCCCATGAAACTTGTCTACAAATATCATTGTTCTTGGGTTTGTAGAGGAAGTAGTGGGAAGAGCCATTTCTAATTTACATCGAAAGCTATATTTGATTCATGAATTCTTATAAGATGTCCCTTAATTAAATATTATTTCTTAGTGTCCAAACACATTGAAGAACAAAAAGTGTAAATATTGGTTGGAAACTATGTGTTACTCAAAAAGGGATAAGCTCTATATTCTATTACTGAGAAACAACTTTGTAGTAAAAATTCCATGCACCAAGGTTAGATGGATGTTGTTGAATAATGTATCATGCACAATCATATCCATTTTTTGGGTCTGTTGTATTTTATGCAACCTCTGCGTGCACCACAACAAAAGAAAATATTAACTTGAAATCACAGATATTCAGTTGATTTGGGTAAAAATGTAATTATGTTAAATCAATGGCATCATATGAACTTAAAATTTGTACTTAAAACCTCAAATTTATAGTCCAAGTAAACCTAAAGTATCCTAAGTTTGAATGGATATTGTCAAGACAAAATTGCAATCTTGTGTGCACCTAATGAATGAAGTTAATCTTGCTTTTCTTCACAAAAAATGGTTGTGGCCCAATTTCAACCTATGATTTATGATTTCCAGTACTTCCCAATATCTCTTTAATGATGCCAATGCCTTGCATATCTGTAGTAAATAACTGTAGAAAGGTTATGACTAGATTCTTCTTGGAAATTTATTTTGAAAGATGGTCCCAAAAAAATAGCTAATGTTGCAGCTACTCACAATACATAAAATGTTAGATCTTCTTGTCTGTTACAATGAGCATACAATTTCATTATACTCATTCTTGATGACCTTGTTTCTTTTAAGGTGAAGAAACACTTTTCAGGTTCATTCAAATTTAAATGCTCAAAGATACAATGGGGTGGGTTCCTTTTTGAAAACTAAAAATTAATTGTCAATTTATATTTGTAAATCAAGCAAGCATTGAAATGTACCCTAATTTTTTAAAAGGAGATGCCACTTCCTATTTTATTATAGATATGTTTGCTTTTTCATCACAATGTAGTTCCAATAAGGTATAAATGTAAGAGAGAATTAAAAATATTCAGGATACTATAGTAGTGTTTTGCAAAAATACATAATGTGGATTACTATCTGTGATCATGGACTACATGGATATTGCACTCGATGCTTGTCATCCACAGAAAGGATCAATAAAAAAAATTGCTTTGTATTGACCAGTAATATATCGACAGACTTTCCTACAATGACAAGTAAGGTGATGGAAAAGGAAAACAAATGCATGACTACATACCTCAATAATCAATTGATAATGTTCCTCATCCTTGAGAAGGTTGTGTAAGGGTGGCTCCTTTATCATAGGTTCCTGTCATATCATTATTTTTTAGTGCCACTTAATATCAACACACACAATATCAGAAAAAGCAATACATTATAACTGGCACTATTTAGTAAATATCATGTATGATTCCATTTCAAGATATTCATCCATTAAGCTTGAAAAAATTTCCAACATACTGTCGATAAAAGAATTCATATTGGAAGTCCTTCATCATCTAAATCACTCTGCCATTCGAGGCCTACATCCAAGGTAGCAGCTTTCTTCTCTTCCTTTCCAGAAACCAATTTTGCAAGTCTTCTTCTCACTCTTAGAGCTTTGTTCCTATAAAAAAAGAAATACACTGAAGGAAATGCTCAATATGTAAATGATTTACAAGAATTAAAAAATAGAAACCCTAGATCCTCATTAAATTGAATTCACTTAAAGAATCCAATTGCAATCATATTGAAGTCAAAATACTTAGGATAAAATTCTATATGGCATTAAAAATTAATAAAACTAAGAGCAAATTCCAAGGTTGATTAGTACAATTATTTTATATATTGTAACTACTTATCATTTAAAGCTAAATTAACAAAAAATACAAATATATAGTATTTGAGATCTTAAATAATTCAAATCAACTAAATGATTTTAAACACAACATTTATATATATTTCATCTCCCTTTAAACAATTGGAATTTGAAAGAAAATTCCTTGTGATTTTGAAATATAGCCCTTGCAATGATTGAATCAATGGTAGGAAAGCTCATTTTCAAGGAGCAACTCAACATTAGTCTCCTCTAATCTACTTGTCAAACTCTAAACACTCTAGCTCACATCTGAAAATGGACATAAATATAACAACCTTAACTAAAATGAAGCTTTTCTACTCCTAAAGCAAGATCTTCAAAAACAACTACTTTTATGTACAACAAAAGAAATAGATGAACCTCCCATCCACCCTATCATCCTCATCATATGAAATATGAAATATGTTCAAGAGACAATGAGTTTCATGTCAAGTAATGATCACAATGATCAAATGAAAGGGGTTGAGAGGCAGAGTTTCAAAGTTGCATTGGACACTCCAAGTCAAGAGGATAGTTGGTGACTATTAAATGATTTGCAACCATCAATCTATTTGTTGCATATAATTTCCCAAAATTTAGAATTTGAATGTAATGAAACTAACCATAATTACAAAAGATCTAACACCAAAATGTAGTACAAAATGAATTGTTTCACAAAATGTCTCAAAGATATGTCATCTCATGGAATGAAATGATACTATTGCAGAATGTACACAAAATGGATTTTAAAAGGAATCTCTCAAAATATTTGAATTAATGAAGCACTGTGGAACATCAACATTGTAAGCTTTATTTATGTTCCAGATGCATTTAGTCATGCAAGTTTAGTGGATGAGGGTTGCACACACTTCACACATCAGTAACCCTTATTGCATTACATATATAGTTGATCATTAGGTGTGCATGGTTGATTTTTGTGCCCATGCTAGCTATCTTGAGGAAACCCTAAATATTATTACTAAGATTCCAGTTAAACCTTTGGTACTTGTGTGATGCAGAGCAAGAGGATTCACAATTCAACTCATAGGGAACATATTTCACAATAATGGGTTTCAACTTATTCATCCATCCTCAAGGCAACTTTCTTGATGATTTCCTGATTTTAAGATACCAAAATAGAGATAAGGCCAAAAATATATTGTAGAATCAAAAAAATTCTTTTAACATCACTAATATGACTGGTTTAATCCCAAAGACCAACCAATAGAACTCAGACATCAAAACTTTAACAAGTTGTCTATCCAAAGCAATAATTAGGCCTACAATATTCACCCAATCTTAACACATAACAATCCCCATGTTCTCTTACTAGATTCATAGGCATACAATACCTTTCAAAAGAACTCCTTTCAATAAGTTAAAATGGCCATTCAAGGTAGAGAACTTCAAATATGCAAAAACTGTCTTGAATAACAAATAGGTCTAGCTAGGCCACATCAAAGAGAAAACTTACATTTCCAAGTTCATCCCTACTACCTAAAGCCTTAGAAATATAGAAATATACCTAAACAACCAAATTATACCTCCTCCCATTCTTCATTCAAGTAATTTCACCAAGCACCCAGTTTAAACTTCCAATTTGAACTCCAATATGGGACTGCAACAACACAGTCAAGAAAAATCAACAAACAAATTGAACAAAAAACCATTACAGCCCTCAAATACTTTCATGGATCCCCTCAAAATATTATGAAGAACCATTGGGAGAAATGTCATCCTTTAAAAACTCCAAACACAAATAAAATTCTTAAAATCACCCTCAATACTGGTTTTACCAATCTATAGTGTTGATGGTGTTTTCTGGATAGCAACAACTTAGACAGAATATGATATTCTATCTCTCTTGAAAGGTAAATCTCTATCAGCAAGCCTCAAGAGATAACCCCAAGGTCTCTAATTCCGGGTCTTGACAATGCATAAATAACTTAGTGATAATGTGAAAATGTTGGTAATCACAAAGGGACCTTACTACAAGAAAATATTGAATCTTAAAGCTTATCAAAGTTAACAATATGGTGATACTTCTAGCCCTAAATCTAACTCAAATGATAAAAGAAAGAGAAAAAGACAATGGTTTCAAGAGACTTATCAATTTAACACTAGCCCTCAAATTGACAATGTGAATGATAAATACTTGAAATGGACCAATCCCTTAGAAACTAATTCCTGCTTCACCCAGATCAATCTACAATCTTATAGAAATAGTGCAATCTTCTAAGGCTTTAGAGATTTTCAGATCATGAACATTCATTCAGAACAACCTTATTGCAATCAAAACAAACAAATGTCCACAATTGAAGTAAGCACAGTGAATTTCAAGTCCAGGCTAAATTTGCAAGGCAAATAACAATCAACTAGCTGTGAAAAGTATGGACTAGAGATTGCTGCAAGACCTTAAGTATCAAATCATAAACACTATCAATTCTTAACAATAAACCTAGCACATATATCAAATAAACTTAAGCAACTTCAAAAGATAGAATCACATGAACCATTCCAAATAAAATTCAACACAAGAAAGGCACCAAATCATAATGTCTTCACTTGCATTAAATCGCCCAAAGTAGCAACAATTCTAGTCTTCTGTTACAACACTTGCTTTGAAAATAAGACTAACTTCTAACTCTATCTCTTGCTATACTGCTTAATTTTCTCCAATATAAAACTATCTAGCCCTTACAAATGAGGCAAAATTCCATATTTATAGAAACCCCCCAAGATATGTCAGTTGAATTAGGGTTTACAATAATGAATAGCCACAAAACAAGTCAGCCAAGAGGAATTCAAAATAAAGAAAAGTATGCATTAAATGCATGCACTCCATCCAGGTCAGCCTAGGATCTCCAACAAAACTTATTCCAATGCATGTGAAGGAGGAAGGTAAATAATGGGGAAGCACAAATTCCGATGAAGCATTGCATTAACTACTTCCCCCTTTGTCGTTATCTTGCTCCATCCTATCTTGCACCATCAGAAATATCCTATCCAAGTCGACTATAGGTGGCATAGCTAAAACCTTAATTCTCCTTTCAATGGACTTAATGTCTTCGCTTGATTGTTTTACAATTTTATCACAATCCATCCTCGTGGTTTGGTATTTATCCATTACTACAATGTATGTGGCTGCATCATCCAATTGATGTACAATGACTAGGCCTTCATTGATTAGAGAATACACATCCTGCCACCATTTTCTCAACTTCTCCAAGCTTAGATTTTTTGGCACAAACATCTTTCTCCCTGTCATAACCTCAAAGAAAGAAATTCACTTGTTGTAGATCTTATTCAAGGTGTCTTCAATTTTTCTCCTCTGTTTGTACACCTTCAAAACCTTTTTCCTTATTTGAAAAACTTCAAACCACTCCCAAGGTTCTACAGCTTTGGAGGAAGGAAGAATTCCATCACTTACCAATTTATCCTTAGTATATTCCATGATGGTTTTAGTATTTTGCAACAAGAGATCCACATCCCCCTTATCCTGAGCTAGCACATTCCTGAACCAATCTACTGATCTCATAGCATCTGCTCTGGTTGAAAGGATGTATTTGATAGCATCATCTCCCTTAGTTTTTTCTCCCTATAACTAGTCGATTGTAGCATGTGTAGTGGTTTTCATTCTCTCCAACTCAGATATTGTTTCTTGTGGTAGGAAGCTTGCACAAGATGATGAGGAGCTAATAGATTGCAAGGTTTTCATCAAATCTTGTAGATATCTCTTGAGTTTATCATCTTCCTTCTTCAATTCTTGCTTGGTTTGTACTTCTTTCCTCAATCTACCCAAGATCACAACACTAGAGCTTTCATATTCTTCAATCTCGTGTTCCATGGAAGCAGGCCCTAGGTTGATATTCTGCACACTATAGTCACTACCAGTCACATCATCCCTACTCTTATCAGGTGCAGGAGTAGCAATGTGAACTACCATGTTATTTGCTTCATCTCTCTCAATCCTAGAGATAACCCTAGCTTTCTTCTTTTCTTTACCCTTTCCTATATTCACCATTAATTCATCCCAATTAGGAGGAGTATCATCTACAACAATTTGTTTACTCTTTAATTCCTTGTCTAGCCAACCTGGAACAGTAGAATCCAATTGTGCATAACTTTGTCCAACTTCATCATGTTGATCCATAGGTATATCTTTATTCAAATCTTGTTTCTCATGAATGTCCTCAACTTTATCTTCTTTTTCTTTATCATGCTCTCCTTCTTCATGTACCGATGATGGGGTCCTAACTAGAATTTCCTCTCTTTGAGGAGGCCTATCTCCTTCACTTCTTACAGGTGAATCCTCATAAGTCACGAGAGGAGATTGTAACACCTTCTGTATTTTAGCCTTAGCACTATAGATCTCTCCTTCTTGAAATTCTTCTTCTTCTTGATCTTGATGACTCTCTACCTCCTTAGACTTACTTGGTTCACTTGGTGCATTGTGAGCTTCATGGGAAAGATTAATATTATCACATTGTTCTACAACAGAAGCAATTGAAGGAGCATCCTACCTTGGCACACCATTCTTGGGAGAAGGGGTTCTTGATCTTCTTATGTATACCTGTGTCCTCTCTCTCGAACTCTCCACATTTATTACAGGTGGGTCAACTTCATCCCCTTCCCTAGAGCTTTCCTTCTCCTTCTATGACAATCTTGTTGTTCTCCTTCTCTTTGGGATAGAAGCACTAGCTTCTTTGTCTTCCTTTTCAGCTTCATCCTTTGTTGATTTCTTTGTCCTTGAAATATGTTTCCTTTTCTTTGTAATAGGATTTCTTTGTTTCTCTTCCTCTTGCAATTCCTCCACATAAATGCCTTTAATCCTTATCTTGAAAGGAGAGCTCACCTTGCCCTTACCCTTAGGATCCTACTCAGTTGACTCCTCAGAAGTGGAATGAGACTCCAAGTCTCCCATTAGATCATAGGTGCATTGCACACCTTCACTTTCCAACTCCCACATCTTATGCTTGAGCCACAGCTTAGTATACTTGATCACTAGAGTCATGATCTGCTCTAATTTTATTTTCTCTTCCTCTAGCCAATCTATTTCTCTCACTAGTTTATCCTTCACAGCTTTGTAGTCATGGCCCTAAATCAAATCCCCATCATCTTCAACCTAATCTAGAATGGACTTCACATTATATAGCCGAACTAAGTTCACTGGTAGCCTATAGAACTTCTTCCTTCTGATCTCAAATTCATCACTGTAGTTGGCCCAATAGTCCTCTATATCATCCTTATGACTATATTCCCTGCTAGCCTTTTTATGTGCTTCACCAGTCCTATCAAATCTAGATCTCTTGGAGTGAAAAGATAAACCTAGAGTACTTATTTCTTCTTCAGAAGCATAGGCCAAATTAATAGAAGGGCATGCCTCACTACTGCCTATCCTCAAAGGAAAATCATCACCAAATCCATTTTTATGTTTATCCTTTTTTACAATTGCATCAAAATCACATATCTACCTTGTGACCTCCAGAAGTATAATGTGATATGTGGGATACCTAGGAAGTTTGTATGGAGCCCTTTGACAACCATCTATCCTTATGTAAGAAAAGGTGGGAAACTATATAAACCAAGCCCCATACCTTTTGATCAACTCCTTAGCATTATCAAATATTCTAGCATGCTTTGTGCCTTGCAATAACCTAGTGATGTACATGGTGAATGCATCATTCACCCTCCTATAGCTTGAGTTACCTAGGTGTAGTTGTGGATGGACCTCATAAATTACATCCTGCCCAAACACACCCCTTGTACTTAATCCCTTGTATGGATGGAATCTTGCAAGTGCATAGACCAAGTAGGAGGTCATTGTGAAGGTCTTCATCTGCAGGACATTACACATCTATTCATGAATCATGACACTTATAATGCCTGCCCGATTGTAGTCAACATTCTGCTCAAACCTTACAATGACATGGAACATCCAATTTTCAAACACTCCTTCATTCTTCAATCATACCACCCTACTAAGAAGGGCGATTACATCATAGTATTTCTTCTTAAATTTAGCTCTGAATAGTTGCTTGGGTAGCTTGGAAAAGTGGGACTTAGGTTTCTCTAGCTAGGAATTGATGACCTATTGGGACTTGATGGTATCTTCATCCTAGAACTTCTTTGCCATATCCATATCAAAACCCACCACATGAGATCTGTTGGGCATGTTAAAGGTTTGGGCTATAGACACAGGATTAAGATTTGCCACAATTCTTCCTTAAGGACCAACTATCCTTTGTGTACCCCTGTCATAGTGTCTAGCACACTCGAGCACCAAATCATAACACTGCACTGTATGAGGGAATCCAACTACATGTGCCAACCCTGATTCCAATATTCTTCTAGCCAGAAAAGGAAGGTTTTGTGTTGCCATCCTTGTCTTAAACTCTTCATAATCCCACAATCCAACATTTGTATCAGTGACCTCTAACCAGATGGAAGTCGGCTTTCTCTTAGGGATTCTGCTCTTTATATGATCCATTTTGATTCTTTCAACCTTAGAAAAAATAGACCCTTCTGCACTTGGATCCATTACTCTACCCTTGGTCCTACCAACAACCGCCTAACTTGATTCAGCCTGCATTCATCAAAGAAACCATAATAAAGATCACATGAAACCCAAGCTAATCAATCAAAAATGATAGATTCATCTTCAGCATAAGTCCCATGATGAGAAAAAATCTCTAAAACCTCATAAGAATTATTCATCTCAAAGTCTAGGCTTTCAGTCCTCTCACAGAATTCAGGCCAAAGAGGAATTTCAAAAAATTCCCAGCCAGACAGATTTTAGCGAAATAAACACAAAAGGCCTCCAATAATCATTTAATAAACCACCATTAACTAAGAAACACCATGAAACATCTTTAAACAACTAAAATTGATCATGCAATGCATAATCACCAGCTAATAAACCATGTTATCTCTCAATTATTCATTTTTAGCAAAGTTTTATAGAATTCCACTCAGGACAAAAATTTGTGAAAATAACCATAGTCTACGAACTCCGAGAAAATGAAGGGACAAAGGAAATTTTGATAAAATCCCAAGGGAACAGAATTCCACGAAGCCAATGTAATTTTCATCTTTAAAGAAAATTTTTGGAGAAAGACAAAGTGATGAAAAAACCAGGGAAGTCCCAAGGTGAAGGAAATTTGTGAGGTGCTCACAAACCCAAAATCTTTGACTGCATCAGGATTTTGTTTAGATTGATTAAATGATTAAGGAATTGGGGATTCAGCCCAAGATTTAGCTCATTCAAAGTGCAAGAGGAACAACCCATGATTCCAACCTATCCAAATGAGATCCAATCAAACTAAGGAATGATTTCAACAAGGGAAACCCTAGGAAATCGCCATGATAACACAACTTGGATGCCATGTTCATTTCCACTATTTCTCACATGAAATCTCCCATGACCCAACTAAGAGAGGGCGACTATCATATTTAATAATGGATAACAAGATTCATTTCACCCTAGACATGATTTTATCGAAGGTTGGAGATTTCTAGGTCAAACTAAAGCTCAACATGGGGAAGACACAAAATCAAATCAAGAATCAAATGTAGCAATGGCTAACCTTCATAGAACCATGAGCATGTAGAAGGAAGGGAAATGCGAGCCACCAAGAAAAGACTACACTCAGAATCAGAAACCCTAGCCCCATTACCAGACTCTTACCATGTCCAAAAAATCTTGACTCAAGGCATATACACACGCAAACTCTGAAGTAAATTCATTAAAAGGAAAGGTATCATGTACATACCATGAGATCAAAGAAATCGAAATAGCAACAACTGACAAAACCCTACAGCTCCAACAAAAGCAAGTGATCACCAAAAAGTTCCACTGCAATGGACAATTATAATCCCAAACGCATAATCTAGCAAGAGCAACTCAAAATCCAGCTCCTCAAATCTCAACAAGGAAAATGACATGAAATTCTCACCACAAATCACAATTAAATCCAATAAAAGACACCCTGCAAGATTGTATAGGAGACATAAATGTGCCAAAAAAAATAACAGGCTCGGGAACTCGAAGGCATGATAGAATTTTGGAAAAATCTAAACTAGAAAAAATTTTGGGAAGTCCTAAGTTTTGTAAAAATAGTGTAAAAAAACCTCCTTTTGGTTTTCAAACTGTTTGGAGAATTCCGCCCAAATGGAATTTTCCTGAAACCAGAGAAAAACTTGAGATGAGCTCCAAAACATAGGATTTCAAAGTACTTCCTCAAAAGGAGAGATTCGCACGAGTAGAATAATCATTAATGCACATTCCAAGACAACCAAATCCTTAAAATCAAAGGGCCAAGACACCAAGAATGAAAGAAAAAGAGGGTCCTTGCTTTCAGCGGGGCATGTGTGCGAAAAAACTGCACAACATGTAGCACTTTTTCCAGACTTAGGGCCTTATAAAACCCATTCAAAACCTAAATCTTGTTCTCTAAAAATTTTAAATCATCAAAATTCCATAGCATGCTTCCTTTTCATGAATTTTAGGAAGATTCCATCAGCTAAAATGAAAAAAACTTCATTTTGAATGCTCTTGGGTACCCTACATCAGGATTTGTACCCGTTCTCACTAAAATTACAATATCTCAGTCAAATAATCATAAAAAATGAATGAAATAAAAAATAAAGTGTTGTAGACTCATAAGACTAACAAATCAGATGACTTCCCCTCAAAAATATTGAATTTTGTAGGCATAAAATACTTAGCAACACATATTTTCAATTAAAAACACAAAATTTCACATAAAGAACATAGGTTTCTCTCATTTCTATCCATTATTTACATTCCTCCTTGCTGCCTCAAGATATAGGAGGAATATTTATGCTCTTAAAAACCATAACCAACTTCAAATAATTGACTTCAACCACCATCTAACTTCCATGACTCTTAAACTTCCCAATTATGAAACTTTTACAACTTTTACTTAACATTATTTGTGCATATTTGCAATTTTGAACAAATTGACTTGGGCACACACAGTAATCACTTAGACACATTCAATATGACCATATAAGACCAATTATACTCAAAAATATTCAACCCATTACATTTTATCCCAAAATGTCACCAAGGGCTACAGTTCTTGCTTTTGATAACAAATGATAATCTTGACATCAAAATTACCCCTTGACCAATGCAAACACATAATAAATGATCTAAAAACATTTAAATGGTCTTGAGGGACCTTATTGAATGACCTCTAAACCTTCCTAAAATATTTATTTACAAATGAGCCTCATGGAGGTTTGAAAGCAAACAGGTGCTCCTGCACCACTATGGATCATTTATGAATATAGGATGAGTATTCCAGTAACACTACTTTTTCAGTTGGATCCTAAAAATTATGCAACTTATGTTCTCTAAAAAATTTGTGCAAAAATGGGCAAGTGTGGTGAGGTTCAAAGAGTAAGGAAATTGATCAAAGATAGACAAATTAAAAAGATACCTGCATGTAGTTGGATTGAAGGGCATAAAATGGTACATGCTTTTTTGTGTAGGAGACATATCACATCCACAAACATGGGAGAGATATGAAAAATTGGAGAAATTGGCTTGGAAAATGAAGGCAACAAGTATTTCCAGATTCAAGACTTTTACTTAATGTTGTGGAATAGAAGAAAAAAAGAATCATTTATCTACCACCATAGTGAAAAGTTAGCAATTGTATTTGGTTTGTTAAACATGGCCCCTGGTACAACTATTAGAGTTGTTCAAAATCTTCGAGTATGTTTTTATTTTCAAATTGCATCTAAATTCATATCCAAGATTTTTCAAAGAGAAATTGTTCTGAGAGATGTGAACCATTTCCATCATTTTAAACAAGGACAATGTTCTTGTGGAGAATTTTGGTGGTACTAAATGAAACAATATGAAAAATAGGCTTGCACTATAATAATGTGCACTACATCAGATATAATAATGAAGGGACATCCATCAAATCATAATAGTGGGGATTTTTTTGTCATATGTTGTAGTTACAAGTGCCCTGCTATCTACATACATGAAAATGTGGAAGCATAGACAAGGCAAGCAAATTGTTTCCAAAAATGCCTCAAAGAAATGTGATATTGTGGTGTAGTTTATTTTAGGCTTTCAATAGTGTAGTTTATTTTATCCATATAAATGCAAATCACTCTCTAAATATTAGCTCATCCTGTTGTGATTGTATTTAATTATTTTGTTTTTAGTAAAGCCTTTTTGACAATGGATAGGGTAAATGTGTTTGTATTTGTGTCATTAAATGTTACATTTCTTTCTTATACTTATGGGATCTCACATTTTACATATACAAGACTTTGTGCATAGAATATTAGAACAACATAAGCTCTATCACAAAAGGCTTCAACAAAAAATTGAGCATGGTGTTATTATCAAAGCATTAGAGCTTTGTATTGGTAATATATTTTTGTAGGAATGCAATTAAGGAATATACATTTTTATTTTAAAAGTAACTTTCTCAAGAATTGAAATTAGGAACTATAACTTACCATACCACTTGTATTTTATTTATGTAATCCATGCAAATATTGACTATGCATTCTACTTCTTGAAATTCCTTTTCAAGTTGTTAAGAAAGCTTAGAGTTGTTTTAGCTGGCAATGGCAGAAACTACAATGTGCAATATAAAAGTTTTCTCATTGATGTCTAAGGGTAAACACTAGGAAGATCTTTTTTAATTATGTGTAAATCATGGTAGTATTCTTGTTTCATAGTCAATTATGTTTCTCTCTTTTTTTGTCTGTGTATGAGGGAATATAATAATTCTTCATTAACCGGATAATGAGAAATTATAGTAATTATTTTTCTCAAATGATATTGAAAGGGTCATAAATAAGTTTGAGATTGTTATACTCCATTTATTTTTAGCAGACCAAGCAATATTGTGATTCTTTTCACTTGTAATGGTGACAATGGAGTGATAAAGATTACCTTTTAACTTGTTTGATAGGTAACCTATTTTTTTGGAATTATATGACTGATTTTTAATATATATAACTTTCTTTGCTTGGTTAAGTGTGAGTTCTATTGGTGCCTAATCCCTTTGAAAAAATATTACAAATAAAATCTCATGGGTGCACAAATATACCATCACCTAAATGAAACCAGATAATATCAGTAATGAAGCCATCCAACAACCACCAAAAGGAGAAACCAACAAAAAGAAATTCCCATAAACAAACAAAAAACCATACCAAGATTTGGATCAGACATGAAATTTGGGTTGAGTATAAACCTAGGCTCCCAAAATGATCGACCTTTAGCTCTTGCCAGAGATAGAGGTGGGAGGGTGAAGGTACTCAATATTTCCAACCTCCCATCCCTCAAAATAACCCTTAGTTTTCAACATATAAAGCCAGGTCCTGACAAAATAGGGTCATATCCAAACACTTCAACATTGACTTGGAAACCTAATATTAGCAATCTCTTTAGTTTGTAGAATGGGGAAACATCCCTAGTTAGAGATCCTAAATTGCAATTTGACCCCTAAACGAATACTCTCATTACTTTGGCAGAAGGGCACTCCAGGCTATTCCTGCATCATCGTAAAAGGGAAAGCAATAAACCCTAGAAATGGTGTGCTGGTGCAATGGAAGGATAAGAAAAAATTCCATTGCATATCACAAACTATTTAAGGATTATTTTGAAATTAAAAGAGATAAAATAAAATGAAATGGCTAAATACCTGTCGAATTACAGTGATCTTGGTTTTTTTTTAATATCTATTGGGACCGTGACTGTAATCAAAATTATCAAAAATAGTTGAAACCATGGCCTTTGTCACTCTATCCTACACTTGCTTGTACACCAACTCCTATAAATCTGAAGCCCTTGTTGTAAATTGGTAATATTATTTGATTTCCCACCCAAATTTCCCTCTTTCTTGCAAGTTTCCCTCCACTTTATCACTTGCTCAACTTCATGTGGATTTGATGAACAAGGCCATTGAAGAATAAAAATGACTTTTTATTCATTTACTTTTTAAGTTCCCCCAATTTTAGCCTCCTGTAGGAATTAAACTAGCACTATTATTTTACCAAATTTGTTTTTGCTTGTAACATGAATATTAGCCCGATGCATTTTGCATTGTTGAAACAAACCAATGATTAGATGCTTTAATTGGGCCTCACCATTTCTTATTTGTCAAATATTTTTTATATAATACAAAAAAATAATATATAAATATAATACAAAATATAATTAGTGTATCATATATATTTAAATAATACTAATACAAATTAAATTATATATAATATAATTGTATTTATTATTATATTTAATAATATATATAGGTTATATTATTATTATATATTGTATTCTTATAAAATTATTATAATTAATAATTAATATATTTTTATATAAAACAAATTAATTAATATAAAAAAAATGATATTTAATTGATCTTTGGAGAGATTAGGAAAAAGAAAGAGAGATAGAAGGGGAGACAATTCTATATAGAGAGAGAAATATAAACTAACACTTGCACCTAAGGAGGTTCAAGGATTGCACTGATAGAAAATTGTATGTATGTTAATATATTAGAGAGTATGTGTTGAAGTTAGGGCTCCCCAACATGCTTCCTCTCTGACCCCATCATGGTGGATTATGGGATCGAATGTAAAAAGAAATTATGAGATATGTGAAGGCCTTAAGACTGCACCGAGGCAATGCCTTCTACACAATAGGTATTTTTGGTGCACCAAGCAACCTAGGCGGCCAAATGGCTTGCTTAGGTTGGGGTCCCATGAGGAGGGCTTAATTAGCTCTATGGATTATAATCAAGTTTGAAAGAAAAAAGAATAGAGGAATAATAGTCATTTATTTAGTCATTAATTTAGCCATATATTTAGTCAATTTTATTTGTCTGATATTAGTCATTTTTATTTGTCTGATATTAATCATTTATTTAGTCATTTAGTTGTTATTTTACCCAATGACCAAATTAGTCACTCTAAATGACCAAACTAGTCATTTATTTTCAAGATACTACTAGTATTAGTCATGTGACTAAAAGTTTTAGTCATGTAGTCATTTATTTGCCAAATTCTACTAGTGATAATCTTTGAATTCAGGTAGACCATTCTTCCTTATTAGGTATTTTCATAGCCAAGTGCCAACCACCACCACCGATCCTATTGGAAAACATCAAAACCATCATCAAATAAGTTCTCAAAATTGTCTTAAGAGGATCAAAGACTTGTTTTAAAAATTTGCTTAAGGGGATCAAAAACTTGTTATCAAAATTTGCTTAAGGGGATCACCATACCTATTGGATAATTATATCCATCATCATTTTTTTGAGGTGCTATTAACTTATGTTTAGTATCCAAACAACAATCCAACCAATATTTTGTTTCCTCTTCATTCCCCTTAGATGCAACAACAACATACACATGCCCTACAAACAAAATTTGATTTAATAACTTGCGCATATCCATATAAATAATTTAGTATTACAAAATAACTTAATAAAGTGAAATAAGTTGTGTAGACACATAAAAATGTCCTAAGCCTTCGAGCATCATTTTTCTTCATCCTCGTCCTTCAATAATAATTTTAGTTATTCAATTATGTTTGATTATATTCCTCTATTAATTAAATAATTTTTAATAATTATTTAATTAATTCACTTTCTAATATTTATTCTATCATGACCAATTAAATAAACTAATTATGTCACTAATTTCATCCTCTTCTTCAATAGTTAAATAAATTATTATTTATTTAATTATTTTGTCATCTTTCATCTATAGATAAATAATTACCATTAATTATTTATCTATTCATGGTCCTTTAATTCTTCCATAGTTAAATAATTATTAAAATCATTTAACTATCCCATGCCACCTCTCCTAATTAAATAGTTAATCTAAATTAATTATTTAAGGTCTAATTTCTATCTCTCCATTTAATTAGATTAATAAATTTAATTAAATGCTCCTCTTTTCAAATAAATGAATTTGAATAAATTATTTATTTTCCACTTGTCCATTTCCTCTATTTTCAAATAAATAATTTGAATAAATTATTTATTTTCAACTATCCATTTCTTCTATTTTCAAATAAATAATTTGAATAAATTATTTATTTTTCCATACATCCACCAACACTTTCAAATAAATAATTTAAAATAAATTATTTATGCACCACTGGGTCAAAGATACCCTATCATAATCCCCTGTCATAACATTCATTTCCTGTCATAGCTTGCATGTCCCTGCATGTCCTTGCATGCCTATCTTAGCCCGCATGTCTGTCATGGCCTGCATGTCTTCCTGTCATGAAGTTCCTCCAAGAATAGCATATTCTTGGTGCATCGAATCCTGGACCATTGATCTTGGCATCTTTTCTAGGACTTAATCTCAACCATCCATTTCGTAACATCCCTCTCATCAATTCCCATTCATTGATCTTGCAATCTTTCTAGAAGATTAATCTCAACCATCCATTTGAAAGGTTGTCTATAAAAGCAACCTTCCTTCTCCATTTTCACCTCAATAGCTATTCTTCTCCAACTTTCTACTTACAATTTGCAGGTATTTGCACAAGTTAGACTATAAATTTGAGGGCATATTTGCAAAGGAGAAATAGGAGAGCAAGAGAAGTGATTCAGAGTTCAAGCATGGGAGTGTTTTAAATTTAGTTTTATTTTCTTTATACTTGCTTTGTTTTCTCTTGTTTGGATGAGGTTAATAGTTTAGAAGTGTTGGCTGTCACTTTATCTATTCTATTTGATTTCTAACCCCATTTCACATTTGGTGAACCCGACATGAATCTTATAATTTTGCAGAGAAATTGGTTTGTTTTCATTGTTTTGTTTCATTGTTTGCAAATTACAGCCAAGAATGCATACACGAAATCCATCATCTTCATTTAATTTCAAAAGGATGGGAAACATCAAATGTTTTTTAAGCTTATTTCTAAGTTTTGTGGGCCTCATTTTCAACTTTCTGAAACATTAAACGGTTTGAAATTTTGTTAAGATTTGAGAAAGTTATGGCCATTTTACTGATCATAGCTTTTTAAGATTTAGTTATTAAAATCCAATTTTTCTTTTGTTTATAATACTTTTGTTGTGTAGAATTTTGCAAAATGTTTTTTTGGGTTTTGAAGCTCTATGTCTTAGCTTTCCATAGATATCTACAATTTAAAGTTTTGTTTAGTTGTGAGAAAGTTATCACTATTTTTAGTTTGTTGTTTTCATTCAAGTTTTTTTTTGGTTTACTAATCTTTTGTTTGTAGCGTGTGGCTTTGGAATGGGGCTCCCAAAACTGCTTCTTTTGGAGCAACAAAAAAATTGAGCTCTTAGTTTTTAGTTTTCTTTAATTCTTTTTTCTTAGTTTAGTCTTTTTATTTTCTAGTTTAATTATTTACTAACTTTTAGTTTGGTTTTTAATCTTTTGTTCTAACTTAGTTTTTTTTGCAGCTTTCTCGTTGGTCCAAGACACTTATGAAACTACTAATTTGTGGTTTTGCAGCTCCGTTAGTTGAAGACTCATTTCTCAAACAAGGTGTTTGCGATTTCTAGTTTAGGAACACTTCCATTGGTGCATTAAAATGAACATGTGCTTGATTTTGTCTGACTGTGC
>VDFB02370960.1:29758-87122 GCA_007258455.2 Sequoia sempervirens
ACATTAGGTCAGTCCTATTAGGTTAGTCAAAATAAATCATAACTCAATCTTTCGTCAACAAGATAAAGTCTTTGGTCGTGTCGAACTATGAGATCTCTGAGTGCATGATGTAGGCAAGGCCATCTGTCGATGGGCCCCCGAGGCTGCACTAGGTCAGTCAATTAGGGTTCATTGCACAATTTTTGCACACACATGAAACAGTCTTTAAACTTGAATGAACAATTTACCCAAGTGAACTTCAACAATCTGTCAATGGAACATGACAATCATCTTGGCATATCAAAATTAGTCAATCTCAATCAAACTTAGTCAAGCTAGTCAAATCTTGCTTACTCTTCAGATGTGTCCTTTTGAAGGGTAGCCCATCATTTAATCATTCCCTAGGATGTTTCCTTCCTAGGCATCATCATCGTCATCTGACATTTTGAGCAATCCTCTTGACATTTAAGAACCACTCCTCTTGAAATCAATGTTCTTTTAGATGTGTCCTTCTGAAGAACAACCCCCATCATTTATGCCTTAGGATGTGTCCTTCCTAGGCATCGTCACTATCACCTGGAATTTTGAGGGATCCTCTCGACTTTTGGGGGTTTCTCCTCTTGGCATCAACATTATTCAGGATGTGTCCTTCCTGAATTTGGCAATCTTCGACACTCGTCATCTTGGCATCATCAAAACCTTGACACCCTGGCATCTCAACATCAAACCAGACATCTTGGCATTAAAACACTTGGAAAACACTTGGCACTTGTCTGTTGATTTTTCATCATGTTACTAGTTTTTCAGCGAGATCTCGACGACAGGATTTAGAGAAGCAACGACGTATCATGATGTTTGTTTTGTCTTTTGACACTCATGGTACTAGTTTCTCAGTGATGTCCTGACTCTGGGATTTAGAAAAGCAGCAATGTATCATGATGATGGATTTGGCTTTATTTTGTCCTTTTGGTAATCATGTTGCTAGTTTCTTGAGGATGTCCTAGAAATAGGATTTAGAGAAGCAACGATGTTTTATGATTTGTCTTTCTTGTCTTTTTCTGCTTGTGATTGGTTATGGCCAAAAGACTGGAGAAAATGTGCCTTTTTGTATGAGTCATAATCATCCTTGTCTGCGAATGCTTATCTCACGTGATGGTACAACCTTGCACACCTTGGTCTACGTCATATCATGGTGTTTGTTGGCCATTACAATAATCTTCCCAATGATGATAAATATAAAAATGTAAGTATGAAAGTTGGTTCCCCTATCTTTTTTTTCATCTAGTTTTCCATGTTCATCCTCCCTTCTCTTCCA
This sequence comes from Sequoia sempervirens, assembly GCA_007258455.2. Lineage (NCBI taxonomy): Eukaryota > Viridiplantae > Streptophyta > Pinopsida > Cupressales > Cupressaceae > Sequoia > Sequoia sempervirens. Next base: position 31,053 of record VDFB02370960.1, read on the forward strand.
CGCTAATATCCATCCCCTTCCAAGCTAACATTTCTTTTGTCTTTCATCCTCTAGTCTTCTCATCAATTTTGATAGCACACCCGTGTTCTTGGAACATGTCTGTCCTCTCAAGGGGGCATACCGTAACCCTCCTCGTCATTCTTCCTCATCTTATTTTGCATTGGGGCATGACTTTGACTTATTTTTCTTTGTCACAATGCGACAGGTTGTATTATGACAAAGAGGGGCAAAATGTAGACACATAAAAATGTCCTAAGCCTTCGAGTGTCATTTTTCTTCATCCTCGTCCTTTGATAATAATTTTAGTTATTCAATTATGTTTGATTATATTCCTCTATTAATTAAATAATTTTTAATAATTATTTAATTAATTCACTTTCTAATATTTATTCTATCCCGGTCGATTAAATAAACTAATTATGTCACTAATTTTATCCTCTTCTTCAATAGTTAAATAAATTGTTATTTATTTAATTATTTTGTCATCTTTCATCTATATTTAAATAATTACCATTAATTATTTATCTATTCATAGTCCTTTAATTCTTCCATAGTTAAATAATTATTAAAATCATTTAACTATCCCATGTCACCTCTCCTAATTAAATAGTTAATCTAAATTAATTATTTAAGGTCTAATTTCTATCTCTCCATTTAAATAAATGCTCCTCTTTTCATTTTTTCAAATAAATAATTTGAATAAATTATTTATTTTCCACTTGTCCATTTCCTCTATTTTCAAATAAATTATTTGAATAAATTATTTATTTTCCACTTGTCCATTTCTTCTATTTTCAAATAAATAATTTGAATAAATTATTTATTTTTCACTTGTCCATTTCTTCTATTTTCAAATAAATAATTTGAATAAATTATTTATTTTCCACTTGTATATTTCCAACATTTTTGAATAAATTATTTATGCACCATTTGGTCAAAGATACCCTGTCATAATCCTCTGTCATAACATTCATTTCTTGTCATAACTTGCATGTCCCTACATGTCCTTGCATGCCTATCCTAGCTTGCATGCCTATCATGGCCTGCATGTCTTTGCATGTCTTCTTGTCATGATTCCTCCAAGAATAGCATATTCTTGGTGCATCAATTCTGGGCTATTGATCTTGGCATCTTTTCTGAGACTTAATCTCAACCATCCATTTCGTAACATCCCTCTTATGCATTCCCCATCCATTAATCTTGGAATCTTTCTAGAAGAGTAATCTCAACTGTCCATTTGAATGGTTGTCTATAAAAACAACCTTCCTTCTCCATTTTCAGCTTAACAACTATTCTTCTCCAACTTCCTACTTATCATTTGCAGGTATTTGCACAAGTCACACTACAAATCTGAGGGCATATTTGCAAAAGGAAAAAAAGGAGAGCAAGAGAAGTGATTCAAGTTCAAGCATGGGGAGTATTTTAATTTAATGTTTTATTTTCCTTATGCTTACTTTGTTTTCTCTTGTTTGGATGAAGTTAAAAGTTTAGAAGTGTTGGTTGTCACTTTATCTATTATATTTGATTTATAACCCCATCTCACAAGTTGAATTAAATTACCTTCTTGTACAAGGTCTAAAACATGGTCATAGTCTTCATATGCAAATACTTGATCATTATCTTCAATAGTTATTTCATATTGATCGTGTACTTGTGCAGGTGCCAATGATCTTTGCTCCCACTCTTCAACCCATTTTGTATTTTCACATGCTTCCCAATCTTCTGAGATACAAAACTAACAAAAACATGCAAGCTCCTGTCAAGATAGTACATGTGCTTGTTGTCGAACTTTTAAATGAATGGCATTTAGTAGATCTATTGATTGTCTCACAGTCAACTCTAGGTAGAGTGTTCTCTTCTTCAACCAACCAAAAGAATCAACAAACTATAGAGTACTCACTTGAACCAAGTGCAAATAATCTTGTATTGCACCAATCCACAATCCCACATGCATCTTTAAATTTTATTGTATTCTCAAATTTCAATTGTTCTCTAGCAAAAATTCTTTTGACACACACACCAACTCCATCACATTCTCCTTTACCATGTCCAGCTTAAAAAAAACTCCATATATATGTTGGAAATTAAGTTCCTTGTGAACCCTACTTAACCAATAGAACATTCAAGCATTTTTGAACTGCCTCATACAATTATCTGACCATATGAGGTGTTTTGTCATCTAGATTCCTTTTTCTCTTAAATTTCTATAAAATATATTGAAACAATATTGAACAAACTATAATGAGTGTAACCGGTTCACTTAAATAAAAAAGATACTCTCTCAAAACTTTTCTATCATCTTCTATGTTATCATCTACATGTCTATAAATAATATGGACAAACATAGCTACTTGCACTGAATTATAATACTGTGATTGAATTTCCTCTTTTGGAGCTAGAGTATATTTTTTTGCAAAATCAACCACTAAAAATATAGTACCAATTGGAAATGTGTTTCTACATGTTTGAAATTGGACATCAAGCCATTGAGCATGTTGAGAGTGCATGACATATTTTGGTACAATCTTATTCTTAAGTTCTAATATAAATGCATGTACACTAACTTTTTTTTGTAACTAAATCACAACGCTTTCCAATTTTTCCATCTTTTAGCGAATAGTTAACATTCTTAAATCTTTTAACATCAACTAATTATTTTCCAAAATCATTATCAACACTTTCATGCATGCAAACTCTTAAGAATGAAAGATTTCCACAGCTAGTGCATTGTCCAGAAATACAAGAACTTAAATAAAATAATTTTTCATTTGATCTTTCATAAAAGAAACTTGATATAAACTCTCTTATTATTTCAGGTGGCATATTAATACCACATTCCTACATAATCATGTTAGTATGCTAAGTACAATGTATATATCGAAAAACATCATAAAAATAATGAAATTAAACATGTGTTTCACAACAACAAGATATTCATTGCTTATTGATTTTTACATACCATGGTTTACATTTTTCAAAAGACCTTTGACTTATTTTAATATTACCACGTAACACTAAATCACAACAATTTTTTTTATAAAATTAAGTTTGTGTTGTATCTAATAGGTGTTTTGGATGAGGATCCTGAACTTTGGACCCCACCCTTAATTTTAAAACATCTTTAGCATTAGATGATACCCTAGTATTATCATGCCAATATTTTTCAATCAAGGATTTAATTTCAAAATTCAATTTTATATCAAACCTCGGGAGTTGGCCACTGATACTCTAACATTGGTTGATGGGATCATTTTCTATTTTTTTTTTTTCTTTTTGCCACTCTTAGCAATTTTTTAGGATGTATATTTAGAACTTCACTAATATTGCTTACCATTATTTTATTCAAAGTTTCTTTATTAACTATATTAGTTGTTATAGCTCTTTTTGTTGCACTCTTATCATTAGATCTACTATTTTTTCCAATAGACTAAATGGCACTAGCAATAGTAGACATAACATGTTTTACTAATTGATCTTTTCTTCTTTGTTTAACAAAAATGCCTAACTGTTTCATTATTTTTCTCATTTTTTGCATTCTCAAATTTGATTGCATCATTAGTTGACATTGAGCTGAAAGTTTTTTACAATAAAAAAATTGATTGTGTAATCTATTAGCATGTGTTCTTATTTATCTCCAATAAATCTTACTAGGAAGATTATCCAAAACATCACTTTCAATTTAAAAAAATATATTATTCAAAACTATTTTCATTTTCATCTTCATTTTCATTTTCATTTTCATTTTCATTCTCATCTTCATTTTCATTTTCATTTTCATCATCATCTTCATTTTCATTTTCAATTAAAGGATTCCCATTTTCATTTTCAATAACAAAATAGTTGTCATTTTCATTTTCATTTTCAACAACAAAACGGTTTTCATTTTCATTTTCAATAAAAGTATTTCATTTTTATTTTCAACAACAATTTGACTCAAATATTGAAATCTACGAATATTATCAATGTCAACATTGTGACATCCAACATTTTCTAAATCTCTAATAAACACCATTTACATGAGGCTCAAAGGTGGATTTGAAGACGTACTTGGACTTGTGCCTATTGAAACATTCTTCATAGTATTGGAAGGGATATTTGAAGACATAGCAGGAGTAGTTTGTATATTTGTATTATTTTCCACATTCACCTCTTGCAAGTTTGCATCGTCTACATCCATGGTCTCCTCAATGTTTATATCTTCAATTTAGTTATGAAATTGGATGCTTCACCATCATTCAGTGATCGAATTCTCATTCTTCTTTATCTTTTTCTTTGTTTCTCTTTCTCTCTCTTTGCTTGATTTTTTTCAGCGGTCAATAACTTCCTATCTTTCCTCTTATTCCAACATTGTGATCCCATGATTGAATTTTTTTAAATTATACACAAATGAATGTCAAAAACTTGAGTCTACCTTGTTTGTTCCTCCTTCAAACAAGTAGCAATTGTTCACAAAATTCCTCTTGCTCCTTCAAACAAGTAGCAATTGAAAAAAATTCATCTTCCTCTTTCAAATAATTAGCAATTGAACAAAAATCCTCTTCCTCCTTCAAACAAGTAGCAATTAAACAAAATTCTTCTTCCTCCTTCAAACAAGTAGCAATTACAAAAAAAAATTCTTCCTCCTTCAAACAATTAGCTCAATCAAACAAAATTTCTCATCCTCCTTTGAAAACAAATAGGAATTCAACAAAATTTCTCTTCCTCCTTCAAAAAAATAGCAAATAAATAAAATTCTTAGATTCCTCATTTGAAAAAAATAGCAAATGCACAAAATTTCTCTTCCTCTTTCAATCAAGTAGCTCAATTAAATAAAAAATTTCATCCTCCTTTGAAAACAAATAGGAATTCAAGAAAATTTCTCTTCCTCCTTCAAACAAATAGAAAATAAATAAGATTCATCCTCCTCCTTTGAAAACAAATAGCAACTCAACAAAATTCCTCTTCCTCCTTCAAACAAGTAGCAATTAAATAAAATTCCTCTTCCTCCTTTGAAAACAAGTAACAATTCAACAAAATTCCTTTGTCATAGTGTCCCAATGATACCTCCTTTCAAAATTGAAAAAAAATCCTAACTTGAAGAGCTTCAACAAGGAAAAAGGTGATAAAAAAATAGGGAATATGTCACAGTCGGCCATACAAATAATTCTTAGACCCAAGATGCCCCTTTTTGACAGTAAAATTAAAAATAATGGTAAAAAATAACTTGAGATTCTATTTAAGAAATGGGATCCTAATTTATAGAAATCAAGATCTCGTTTAGTAAATGGGATGCCGAGTTAAACAAATCGGGATCCCATTTACTAAACGGGATCTCGTTTCATTTTCAACGAATCCACTAGTAAACGGGATCCCATTTTGATCATGTTCCATTTTTAATGGTAGATTGGAAATATGATCCTGTTTACTAAACGAGATCCTGTTTATAAAGAAAATGGGATCACATTTTTTAAAATTTGAAATATAGGCTAGGTTTTTGCTTTGTTGACATGTTTGAGAAAATTTTTGGGGATCCAAACCTAGGCCTTAGACCTGGTTTGACCTACAAGTTGAAGGTCATAGCAATGCCACAAAAAAATACTAACTTTGGGCATACATTTGAAGGCCTTTTTTGCAGAGTTTTTCAACGAAATTGAAACCCATTATAGATTAGATAGTGTAGATTCCAAATATGTATTTTTTTTTACAATTGGATTAATTTTTTAATTTTTCATTTAATTTATGAGTAAGCAGGTCCATAAACTTGAATTATCAAGGTTTTTTAGTATTTTAATAACTTTTTATCAACATACATTTTCACGGTTGGATTGCATGAAAGCATACTTTAGATAATTCATTTCAATTTAAAAAATTAAAAAAATAATAAGTTTAGGTCATCTTATGTGTGGCGTACATGGTGATTTTTTAAAACACCAAATATGGCCGATAAAAAATTAACAAAAAAAAATCAATAAAAAATTACAAAAAAATATGGAAAGAGTGCTTTAGTGAGTTACAAATCTTTTCCCAAAAGGATTTAGAAAAATATTATTATTTAGGTCAAAATATGGGTAATGTACGTGCATGCATGGTATGATAAAAAAATGACTTTTAAACAATGGTTTTTAGAATTTCCTATTAAAAATCAATTTGTATCATCTGGGTATTGAAATAAATTACATATTTGGATACTAGACTCCAAGTACTACATTTATGATTAGTAACTTTTTTCAAGACTGAACCATCTCTAAGTGCTTCAAATTTTAAGGTCAAATGTGTCAAATTTGAAAATTAGGGAAAACACTTCCACTAAATGGCCAAAAAGTGGACTCAACTTCTTGTCAGCACCACTCCACTAAAGTCATTTGTTCATTTGTTTTTTGGAATTGTTGAAGGGACTAATGTTTAGGTTTCACTGATATAGATCCTTCTCCCTGATATTCCTTCAATTGGTGTTTCCCTTTTCCTTTTCAAGGGGACTATGAATCACCTTACTTTGATATTCCGGAGTCCTTTTAAAAATCATCTTGACATTTTTTGTTACCTTTTATGATAATTTCCATTGCCTTATCAAAGAGACAAGTTTCCTTGTCCTACCAATGCATATTCTTCTCTTCAATGAACTTTATCGCTTACATGAGATCAATGAGACTCAGAAATCGCTCAACTCAATACTCCATATTCTCCTTGATTCTTCAGATGTGTATTGTCTAGGTTCAATGTTTCATTGTCACTTTGATACATTGATGAGTCATGTCTTAGAGATGTTTTTTTTGTTTCCTAAATACTGAGGTGCATTTTTCTTGAAAGTCATACCAAAGTGATCAAAGTATTTATGCACCTTGGTGGTTTAGTCTTTGAATTATCAAAGAGACCCCAAAACATTTTCTTCTAATATTCTAGGGTGTCTTTGATAAGACTTTTGTTGAATCATCAAAGAGATGCCAAGATGACTCTCCTTGAAAGGATATTCTCTCCTCAATATTGTTCATATTGTCCTTCATCGCTTCTTCGAAGGGATCTTAAAGTGACTTCCACTGACACAGTATAGTCTCTTTGACATGAATTCTTCATTTGTAGGTAGGGTGATGAATGTGGATTTGCTTAAGGTGATGACTTAGAAGGTGGGTGAATGAAGTATTTTGAATATTGAAGATTTAAAATGGCATGCTGTGTGATAGCATTTTGGCAAAGAAATGATTTTTTTTGGGAAATTGGGGAAAAATTTTCTAGTCCTAACAAGATGTTTTAACCATTGCAAAAGGTGTGGGGAAAGGTATTTCTATGCAATAAAAAATATGCATACATTTTCAAGATTTGATTAGCTAATCATGACCGGTCATTGAAATTTGATAAAAAAGAGGTGTTGAAATTGTTTTGTGTTTTCATCTAGTGAATAAGGTGAAATTTTTTGTCAAGGCATTCTGAAAAGAGGTGTTTAGGGCACAAAAGGAGGAGTTACATAGTTTCAATAAGAGTTTATTTTATTTCTTTATGATTTTTTCCTTCTATTTATGAAAAATAAAGGTGTGGGGAATATTGGAGATATACGTATTATTTTTAAGTCCACATATTTTATTCAAAACAAAATGGAACAATTAAGCCTTTATGAAAATTTTGATGGAAATGATTTTCACAGATGGAAAACGCAAATACAATTATTGTTAATTGAAAGAGATCTTTGGAAAATTGTTGATGGTATAGTGACAAAGCCAACATATGTAGATGAACTTCAAAAATAAGGTAAAAGATAAGAAAGCATTGGCTATAGTTGGTCTCGGTTTATCTAAATCTTATTTTAAACATCATGTAGATTTTTAAAAAGATTCTAAGGATATATGGGAAACATTGAATACTTAATTTGGATCACAAGTTGATAGTGCAAAAATAACTATAAAACAAAAGTTGTATGGATTGAAAATGGAAGAAGGTGAAGATATAGTGTCTCACATTAGTAAATTTTGTTCCTTGATAAATGAGTTGGCTGGTATAAATGAAGAAATAAAGGAAAATGATGCAAAATCCATACTTTTAAATAGTATGACTCACAAGGTATTCACCTTAAGAAAAATCAATCCAAATAGATAGAAAGTATTATATCCACATTACTTGATGAAAGAAACAAACATGTTTAAGAAGAATAAGTTGCATTGGCTACACAAAGCAAGGCTAGTACTTCTTACAAAAAATTAAAACATATGACAAAGTTCAAACATGCAAGTGGCATATGTTTCTATTGTAAAAAGATAGGACATGTAGTTCTAAATTGCAAATAGAGAGCACAAGATCTTCTTGATGAAAAGTTACAAGATAACGCTTTGATAATTGAAGGAAAGGACCATACTTCAAGTGATGAAATTCCACATCAAAGTGACGAAGAATATTTGTACTAATTTCTAGTTTTTTCTCTATGTTAGTAGTAGGGGGGATGTTATAATTTAGTACTTGGCATAAATAGTTAAATAAATAAATTAGCATACTATTGTTAATTTAATAAATAAATTTGGTTTTGGAAGTATATTCTTGTAATTATTTTCATACGGGAATAATGGCCTTATAAAGCCAATACTATGTAATAGATTTTGAGTGTAATGTGAATGACTAAATTTTAATTTGAGAGCAATCTCATTTTTTCTCTCTCATTTCAATAAAATTTTGTTGATTTAAAACTAGATGTGATCAAGATATAAACTCAATTATAACTTCAAGTTAGGTTTATAATCCATATTGAAAGGGAAAACACATGTAAAACTAAAAAGTCTCTTGATCAAGATTTGGAGGTGGCACAATTATTAAAGAAATTTAATAATTAAAATATGAGTTTAAACTAAGTCATTAGTAATATAATAAAATTAGATGCACAATTAAGATGTACTTTGAGTAGAATTTTGACATCTAGTTCATAAGTGGATTAGAAGGAAAAACATAAGAAAAATTAGAAATACTTTTAGTCAACATCTAGATGTAGCCAAAGAGGTTTTAAATCCAAAATTTGAATCTAAAACTTTAAATAAACAAAAAAAACAAATGATGCCACCAATTGGATGATCAACATATCAAAAATAAATAACTCCAACATTTATGAAAACATTGGTGAGGAAACAAGACTAATCAGATGTTAAAACTTGTTAAAATAAATGTGAACTTCATTTTATAATAAAACAAGGTTTGATCTTTCAAGTTTTACAAATCTAAAAATAAAATAAAACAAGAATTAGTAAAAAATACTAATAAAAAAAGGAAATTTAATGCCCAATTAAAATATAAAGGGATTGAAAAGGCGAGAAAGTTGGGGATCCCTACTTTTGATATTACAACACATTTTAGCAATAACATGTATTTGACACCCCTATTAGATGCTTATAACTATCACATTTTTTTGTGATCATACCATCTTTGAGAGATTCCTCAAGTCATAAAAGAAACAATAAATGTTTAGTTCTAACCTTCCTTCTCATTTGTAAATAGTAAAGACTCAATTCTTCCTTTTTCATACTTAATAAATTTTTTTTACCTATTTGAAATGACTTATTGTCAATCATTGATACATTCCAATACTGATGATGCAAAATATAACCTTATATTTCAACCCTAGATCTTAAAATATTCAAATTTCGTTCTTTACCAATCTTAATACTTATTAATGGTTTGAAAACAATAAATTATATTTCAATATTTTTTTTAATTTTAATTTTAATTTTAATTTTTATTTTTAAAAAGAGGGGTAAATTTTTTTATTGAAATTCAGAAACCAACATTACAACCAAGCAAAGGGCACAAGCCCAAAAAGAACAACAAACACCAAGAGACCCAGAAGCCAAATAAGTCAACACCCCCACTGTCCTCAGCAAGAACCCTCTCCAAATCTAGACTAAGCTCCTGAGGAATTTGCACCCAATCATCAATCCTCCAATCCTCCAGATGCTTTGAGGCCCACTTGGCCAAACAATCAGCAGTCTTATTCCATTCACGTGGAATATGAACAAAAGACACTCTTTCCATGTGATTACCGATCTACAAAATTTGTTGCACCATCACAACGAGCTACCAATTCACATCCGACGTCCTCCCTTGATTGAGCAAATTAATTAGAACCTGAGAGTCAGATTCACAGATAACCCTATGCCACCCCCTCTCGTAGGCCCTCTCCAAGGCAAGGAGAATCACCCATCCTTCCATAAGGTTGATAGTCTGTGTCCCCTTATGTATGGAAAAGAGGTAAACCATAGAACCAAATGAATCCCTACCCACCCCGCCAACTCCAGCAGGACCAGGATTACCCCTGGAAGAGCCATCAGTATTAACCTTCAAAGTACCTGCAGGGGTAGGCTACCATCCCCCTTGCCGCTGGACACGCTGCCCCACTCGCCTACCTTTTTGGCAACAGGACACAACAGGGGATAACCCCTGGATACCCAACCTAGCCACCAACTTCGCATCCTTCTTCTCAAGCGGCAACTCCACCACCCCTTTGGCTTGAATAGTCTCCTGAATCATCCCAAGAACTCTAGACCACACTTGCTAAACCTGCAAAAGTTCCCCTCTGAAAATCCTCCTATTCCTTTCCAGCCAAACCTGCCACAAGAAAATAGGCCCAGCCTGCCATGCATCCTGCAAAAAAGAGGCCATTGAGGGAGGTCTGCCCAAGCTATTCCAAAAATCCACAAGGGAGGAGGCATGAACATAGGGACCTTACCAAACACTCCACCAAGAGTGCCAAAGTTGTAAGGAGAAAGGACACCGAAAGAAAAGATGAGAGGAGTCCTCAACACCATTCCCACACAACATACACTTAGACGGTCCCTAAAACCCATGCTTCTGGATATAATCCTAGGTCAAACACCTATTCCAGGCCTAGATCTAGGCAAAGCAATTACACTTCAACCAAGAAAACTTATTCCAAACCCGCTTCCACTAAGGAACCTCTGCCCCCTCAATCCTTTGAGGAAGCAACCTCTGATATCCCGAAGCAACCGTGTAATGCCCTTTCGGATTAGGTGACCATGCAAGAATATCCCTATCCCTTAGGGGATTGCATTGTCTACCCGAAAGAATATTATGCAAAGTCCTACAATATTCTTCCATACCAATTACCGGCCACTCCTCGAGAGTTTTCCACTGAGCACTCACAAGCTGACCTTGAAAAGAAAGCACCTTAAAATCACTAACCCTCATCTAGCCAGCATCACCAAAACACCTACTCAGGGCTACCAAATCAGGGAACTGAATGAGAATGGGAGGATGGCCATCCCAAGAATCATACCAAAACTGAACCTCTGTCCCATGCCTACAGATCCAAAATAAGCCATCCTTGATGAGAGCCACTCCCTTCTTGAGGGTAGCCCAAATAGTCGATCCCTTACCAACCAAGGAGTAACAGGGGATATCTTCCCTAGGAGCACCTTGCAAATACTTGTAGGAAAGGATCCTAGCCCAAATCCTGTCCTTCTCCGTGCACCATCTCCATTAAAGTTTTCCCACCAAAGTCGTCCCAGCCAATGCGACTTGCCTCAACCCCAACCCACCATACTGCTTAGGGAAACAAACCATATCCCATCTAACTAGACTCCACTTGGAAGACAACAGACTGCCCACCCATAAAAACTATCTAGCCAAAGAGTCCAACTTAGAAACAAAACCCTTTGGGGCCACTTGAAGCATACCCTGATAAATGGGAAGGGCATGGACAATGGACTTCAGCAACTGAACCTGCCCAACAAAGGATAACCAATAGTTGGTCCAATGAGTAACTCACAATCGAAACTTATCCAAGATAGGTTGCCATAATTCCCTTGCCAATCTACCCACTGCGACAGGAAGCCCAAGGTAAGACAGCGAAAGAGTCCCGATCTGAAAATGAAGAATCTGGGCAATTCTCCTCTGGATAAGGGCAGGAGTATTAAAGAAGTAGATGGAAGACTTGTCATCATTAATTGATTGACCTGACGCTTCAAGATACATATCCAACACCCTCCAGATATTTGTTGCCTCTTGAATAGTGGCTGCGCCCATCAAGGCAGTATCATCAACAAATTGCAAATGGGATTGAGGGGGTAAATCCCCTCCCCACCTCCATCCCTGAATAAGGCCCAGCTCCACATGTCTTCTCAGAAGGCGCCCCAAGCCTTCCACAAGCAGAATAAACAAATAAGGGGAGAGAGGATCACCTTGCCTAATTCCTCAAGATGCACCAAACAACTCAGAATGCTCCCCATTTGTTAAGACAAAGAAAGAAACTGATGTGACACAACTCATGACCCATTGAATCCAATCTGCCCCAAATCTGAAAGCAGCCAGGATCTTCTAAAGAAAAGACCATCTAACTCTATCATATGCCTTTTCCATATCTAGTTTGATAAACATAGCCTTATCTTGAAAATTTTCCATAGAATGGATAGTCTCAGTAGCTATAACAATCCCTTCTAGAATTTGTCTGCCCTCCACAAAACCACTTTGCTCCTCCGAAATGAGCAATTGCAACCACTTTTTCAACCTATTAGCAATAAGCTTTGAAATAATCTTGTACACCACATTGCAGAGGGCTATAGGCCGAAATGGGCTCAACCTATCTACCCCTTTGCACTTGGGAATAAGCGCAAGAAAAGTAGAGTTTAGGGCCTTTAACATTTGCTTATTCCACTACGACTCCCTGACCACCTCTAGTAAATCAAGTTTGATGATCTCCCTAAACTCTTGGAAGAATTATGTCAGGAAACCATCCAGGCCAGGGGATTTTCCTTTCTTCATCTGAAACACCGTCCCCTCCAACTCCTCAAGGGTGATCTCACCCATAAGATCCTCCATCATCTCCCTAGACACCAACTGAGGGATACAAGAGAGGACTTGAACTTCCTCAACTGAACTCCCTTGCAGATCATCTCTAAACAAGGAGGAAAAATAATGGGCAACTTCATCTGAAATACTCTGATAAGAAGTTAAAGTCACACCCCTATCTGTAACCAAAACAGGAATAGAATTAACATGCCTTCGCGCCTTAATAGAATTAAAGAAGAAAGCAGAATTTTTATCCCCCTCCTGTAGCCAATCAATTTGAGCTTTTTGTTTCCAAAAGATTTCCTCCCTCAATTCCCATTCCTCTAAAGCTTTCAAAGCCCTAGCTTCCTCCTGCAACAAAGTTGGAGTCACACCATTCTCCCTAATCTCCCTCGTAACACCATCTAGCTTAGCTTGTGCATCAAACTTGGCCTTAAAAATATTTCCAAAACATTGCTTATTCCAACACTTAAGCTTATATTTAACAAACTAAAGAAGCTTAGAAAAGACATACATTGCCATACTGAAAGATGGTCTGCCCTCCCGCCACCACCGAGCAACGTAATCATGGAGATCAGGATCACACAACCACATAAGCTAGAATTTGAAGGAGGGCATGTGAGGTCGCCTAGCCAAAAGGATCATAAGTTTTGTAGGCCAATGGTCTGAACCTCTCCAGTTCAAAATCTCTGAGCTAGAAGACCACCTATCGCCAACCCAAAAACAAGACACCATAAATCTATCCAGACGCTCCACGATGCAACTCTCCTCGGACCTCTAATTGTTCCAAGTAAATTGACTATTGTTGGGCTTGATATCAACAAGATTCAGAGTAGAAATATTGTCCTGGAACAAAAGAGCTGAAGCCTCCAACCTTCTGGTACCACCACATTTCTCAACAATCTTAGTGATAGCATTGAAATCACCCCCAATAATCCACGGGAGGTAAGGATCCATACTTCAAACATAACGAATATTTGACCACAAAAGTTGCTTGGCCTGCATATCCATAGGCACATAAATATTGGAAAAAAGAACCAACTGCCCAGATTCATAGCAAGAGGCCACCATAGAAATAGAGGATTTGAAGGACATCCACCATTGAGGGAAAATCTTCTGAGGGTTCCATAAGTAGGCCACCCCTCCAGACGAACCCTGTGCACCAATGCACTGGCATTCCCCGCTCATCCAAAGTTTGGGTAGAATACCCATCATACATTCCACAAAAAGCTTGGTCTCCTGCAAAAAGAGAATATTAGGAGACTGATATCTAATCAAACTCCAAACAAATTTTTGTCTAGGTCCACTGTTCAAGCCCCTAACATTCCATGATAAAACAATCATTTCAAAGGGCTTGCGAAATGAGAATCTAGAGTCTTGACTGACCCTAAGTCCACCAAATTTTCCCATATCAATTTAATCTTCTCCAAGTCCTTTTTCCTACCCAATTTAGCAACTTTCTCTACCTCTCCTTTCTTAAGATTTTTTTGCAATATACCCAAATAAGGAGATGGCTTAATATTTTTTCCCACCTCTGAGCCAGACCATCGTGCAGAATGAGACAAAACCTCACTATCCTTCACCACAACACTTCCTGAATCTTTCTGAGCTTCCATCTTTAGATTGGATTCTAAGTGCACGGTCCCATCCACCCGTGGATCAGGAGAGACCCTGGGATCAATCCCCTCCTGACCAGAGCCTCCCCCAGCTAACTCTGCCTCCTGAAAGCCCAAGCCCACCACCTGATGGTTTTCTTGCCCCAGCTCAACCAATTGCCCCGACTAATCAGAACCCAAAACTCCTTAATCCAAATCAACCAAACCTGGATTTACTTCCCGTTGGCTAAGATCCTCCAAGACCTCAAATCTATTAAGAGTATCCTCATCTTGCCTCTCTTTCATACTTCTTTTATGCCCCTTATTCCTGTTCTGAGATCTAATAGGAATAAATCCTTCCTCCCCAATACCACTACTCTGAATAGGGCCCTTGCCCTTGTCCACCCTCGGTAGGCTATAGGAGGGTTGTGAAGAATTGGCCTCCAAAGGCTTGGCCCTTGGGCATCTACATAGTAAGTGGCCATACTCATGACACAAACAACATCTAAATGGTAAAGTCTCATAGTCAAGCTATTGAATCCAAGTATAAGATCCTGCACAAACTTTCAGAGAGTCTGACAAGGGTTTACTTAAATCAATTTCCACACAGAACCGAGCAAAAGTCATTACCTTTCTGAACTGTGTCTGCTATGAAGAGCCCACTGGCTTACCGAGCATTGACGCTAGCAAATGTAAAACATCATCACACTAGCATTCGACTGGAAGCCTCCGTAATCTAACCCAAATTGGAACTCTACTAGGAATCTCCTCTACCAGATCAAAGCCTGGATGCCATGGCTTGATAAACAAACCCACCTGATGGTAAAATTAAGGGCCTCCTTCGAAAACCTTGATCCTGTCTGCCATGCAATCAAAGGTAACCATAAAATAGTTGTTTGCAAGGAGCCTAATCTCCATCTCACCTTCCAGCAACCAAGTTCGCTGAGTCCAGGCATCCAAAAATTGCAATGAGATTTTCAACCCCCAAAACTTGCAGTATAAGGAGTGTCGTGAGTAATACTCAATATCTTCCGCAAGCATCTCCATTGGGATCACCACATTCGGCCTCTCTTTGCACCTCTCCAAGCATCCATTAATCTTTGGCAGTCGAAGCCCCCCAGATGATCCCATCTCGTTCTTCTCCAAGTTTTGAGCAAATAAATTATTGTCGTAAATCTGAGACCCCTGTAGCAAGGGTTTCGAGCTGACAACAGAACAAAAATCCAGCTTAGTTCCTGCCCCAGACGATTCCCCTTGCGCCATAGGTAGAAGAAGAAAACCCAATCAAGCAAATAAACCCTCAAACCCACGAGAGCACAAGGCCCCACACCAAGGATTCCCAACCACAAACCTCCACCAATAAGAGTAAGCGCATAGGCACGCTCAAAACACCAAAGTTATAAGCAACAAAAGAAATAAACCAACACCCAAAAAGATTAAAATGCAATCACCGAAGGACGACCGCGCACAGGACACCCCCACACGCCCAACACTCACAGCCCCACACGGCCCTTACCAACAAAGAGGCCCTCCCCTGCTAGTAGCACACAAAAAAGCACCCAGCCACCAAACACATAGAGAAGGGACAGGACAAAACCAGTTGGTGCTAGCCAAAACAACACCCCCACACACCAAAGACAGACAGGAAAGAAGGAAAGAAAGCACAACAGACCTCACCCCAAATGCAAAAAACTCCCCCCCACGGCGCACAAGCAAGAAGAACTAGAAGTGAGCTAGGGAACAGACACCCTAGCTCGACCAGCAAAGTTCAGAAATGTCATCGTCACTCCCTTCTCGTTCAGAAGACAAGGTTAGTTCCTAAGATGATCAAAGGTTCCTTACAATTCACCATCAATAAGTTTATCGATCTAACTTTCAAATTATATTTCAATCTTAAACCACAACAATGAGACACACATTTTACCAACCATATTGTCTCTTTACCGTAGTCTACTAGCCAAATTATTTTCTTTGATTAAAAGACAAATCAAAACTTTTTTACAACATAAACTATTTTATCCAAATGAGTTTTATTGAAAATATAAGATATGATTGACAACTTGCCATAATAATTTGTAAGGGAACATGTTAAAATATAATTGACTTATATCTCATCATATCAATTCAAGTTGAGAATTTTCACAAATATGAGGTGGTGCAAAAAGCCTAAATTTTATTATCTTTTTTACGACATAAACTATTTTACCTAAATGAAGTTTATTGAAAATACAAATTGTAATTGCAAACTTGTCATAATTGAAATGATTTATTGTCAACGGTCATACATTCAAATATTAATAGTGCACAAAATAAATCTTATATTTCAATCCTAGAACCTAAAATATTCAAACCCATACCTTACCAATTTCAATACTAATCGACAATTTAAAATAAAACTATGTTTCAACCCTAAACCACAACATTGAAACATATACCTCACCAACCATATTATCTCTTTACCTATATTCCACTAGCCAATATATTTCATTTGTTTGAAAGACGAATCAAAACTTTTTTACAACATAAACATAAACTATTCTATCCAAATGAACTTTACTTTTTTTTAAAATACAACTTACCATTATTATATGTACCAAAAACATGTTATAACATAATTTTTATGTTTTTTTATGTTATATCTCATTATATCAGTCAAGTTGAAATCTTTTACAAATGTAATGATGATAGAGACGTGGTTTTCTATTCAAAGTTCCCCTTCAAATACTAGAACAGGAAAAGATACCGCAAAAAAAAATTTGCTTGATGGTCAGGTTCGACCGCGATAGTCATCTTAGCGCTTAAACGTTTCAAAATCTTATTGGTGGACGCCCTTTTCCAAATGAAGCAAGTGAAAATTATTAAATCCCTTAAAGCGATCAATCAACTTCACTGTGGAAATTGTACCCAAAACCTAGAATCTCAATTGCCACTAGCTATTTCCGTGGGTTGATTGAAACCAAAACTGCCCATGGTTTCATATCAAAACCGGAGCAAGCCAACTCATTTCCTCTAGTAAACTGTTCGTACAGTTATTGTTTTTATGTGTAGGGCATGCATACCGTCGGCGGTTGTCCTAGTGGCATCCAATTCTTTTTCTTCTCTTGACTTTGGGCGGGGACCCACCTGCAAATCAATGGCTTTTTAAGGAACCCTCCCTCTACCTCAATCCAGTAACATTCCATTTGTGTTTTCGAAAGCAAACGAAAGCTAACGATCACAAAAATGTCAGCAATTTCTCTTCCAGGACAGATCCTCACATGCAAGGGTAAGTTTGGCCTTTCTTAGTATTTTCTGTTGTATTCCATTCTTAAGCAGAGGGAAATTGTAATGTGGGTGTCCTCATTTCTGTTTCCCAGAGTCTGATTATGTTTGGAAGTTGTTTTTCTGTTTAAAATAAGGCAATTTTGTAATCTGGGTTTGTGAACAGCTGCTGTGGCATGGAAGGCAGGGGAGCCCCTGAAGATTGAACATGTGCAAGTGGCGCCGCCACAAGCCAATGAAGTTAGGATCAAAATATCTTACACTTCCTTGTGTCGCACAGACCTTACTTTCTGGCAAGCAAAGGTATAACTACCTAGTACTATCAATACCAACAAAGTGATTTTTCTTTAGTCTAAATCTAAATGCTGGTCATTTTCTATTGCAGGGCCAAAATCCCATTTTTCCGCGCATCTTTGGACATGAAGCAGCCGGGTATGTTCCCTTGCCTTTGCATCTTATGTCTCTAAAATAACATTTTATTCAACAATTTGAGTACTGAGGTCTGATCGGTCTTTAGAAATAAAACTAATACAATGTGTAAATAAGGCTGGTAGTGGAATCCAAGAATCCAATATCTGATTAGAAATTTTCAGAATTAGGATCTGCTTAATCAAGGTTACTCATTAAATTAGATAGAAGGTTAAGAATCCAGTATCTGAGTAGAAATTGAAAGAATTAAAGTCTGATCAATTTAAGCTGCTTGTCAAATTAGATAGAAACTTCAAATGAGGCTTAATATCCTATTAGAAATTGTGAGAATTAAGATCTGAGCAATCTATGTTACTTTTCAAATAAAACGGAATGTGCAAGAATTAAGATCTGAGCACCCGATCAATCTAAGTTACTCATCAAATTTGATAGAATGTGCAAATGAAATAAATCACGCCCTTTATTATTAGAAACATGAACAGTAAGAATAGATGTATATATCTAATGTAATTTATGTATAGCATTATAATACTATACATTTTATAATATTATATTAATTTTTATAAAATTAAAATACATAATAACTTTAAATAAATTTTTAATATTTTAAAAATTAATTTAATAATTTATTTTTTATTTTATTTTTATATTTTAAAATTAATTATATTCCATTTATTTAGAAAACTATCAGATGATTTTTTTTAATAATTTGACTTGAAAAAATTAGAAGGAAAATAGTTTTAAAAACTACTTAAAAAAAAATTCATACTTTACATTATAAAGAAAAATATAATAGGAAGTTTTCTTGGAAAAATGGGACAAGATATAATAGAAATTTTTTTGAGAAAAATGGAACATTCTTTTATAAAGAAAGATATAATAAGAAGTTTTTTTAAGGGAAAAATGAAATGATTCTTTTATAAAGAAAGATATAGTAGGAAGTTAAAGTTTTAAGGGAAAAATGGAACGATTCTTCCATAAAGAGAGATATAGTAGGTAGTTTTTTTGTTTTTTTTAAGAAAAATGAGACATTTTTTTAAAGAAAGATATAATAGGAAGATTTTTTAAGAGAAAAATGGAAAAAAAAATTTAGTGGTTTGATGCAGGTAGTTTTAAGATTTATTTTTATGAAGAGGTTTTAGAAGATTACAAAAGATTGTTATAAGATAAATTGAAATCTTATTTTTGAAATAAGGATCCTTATTTTTTTTAGTTTTCAGATTTTCATAGATGTCTTTGAAATAAGACTAAAAATTTCTCTCAAAACTTAACAATTTTAACACAACATTATAAAAAACATTTACATTTTTTTACAGTAGAATTGTTTGTACGCTTCTTTGTTTTGTAATGTTTCTTCTACTGATCCGCATTATACAATTTCTCATTGCAGTTTTTTAACTGCACTTTATTCTTTGTAATTGCATTCCTTCAATAAAAAATAAAAATAAAAAAAATGCCACCATATGTACAAAAATGATTGTTGAAAACAGAGCAGCATTTCACCCATTTCAATGGGAAAAACTGCCATTCCATCACGTTTCGGGTAACATAGAGGTTCAGCCTAAGTACCAATACTCTATTATAGAGTGCGCAAATGAGGCTAATGGAGTTAAGTACTCGATACCCAATTATAAAATGTGCAAATGAAGCTAATCTAACCCGAGTACGAAACATCAAATTCAAAATTGTGAGAGCTGAGGTCTGATCAATCTAGTTGCTCATCAAATTAGATCTCTTGTGCAAATGAAGTTAATCAGGCCCAATTACTGAGTACCCAATTTCATTCGAAGTCTTAACCCAAATTGAATGGCACTAGTTGGATGAATCTGGATCAGTTAGGCCTATTGAAAACTATTAATCGATTTAGCAATTGGCAATGGCAGAATGGTGGAAAGTGTGGGAGAAGGAGTAACCGATCTGAAGGCGGGCGACCATGTACTGCCTGTATTTACAGGAGAGTGTGGACAATGCAGGCACTGTAAATCAGAAGAAAGCAATATGTGTGATCTGTTAAGGATTAACACAGACAGAGGAGTTATGCTCAATGACGGCAAATCGAGGTTTTCTATCGGGGGAGAACCCATCTATCACTTCCTGGGGACATCCACATTCAGTCAATACACTGTAGCACACGTCGGCACTGTTGCCAAAATCGACCCTGCAGCCCCTCTCAACAAAGTGTGCATTCTAAGTTGCGGTGTCTCAACAGGTACCTTCAATATTACCTAAAGCGTCGAAATTGCGAAGTATTGTTCAATCTTCATTGTAGATGTAGTTACAGTTTTGTGTTAAATCAGGGATGGGCGCTACATTAAATGTGGCCAAACCAAAGAAAGGTTCGACTGTAGCAGTATTCGGTCTCGGAGGAGTTGGACTTGCGGTAAGAATGATATTGATTTGCACAGTGTAATTATTTACTATGATTCAAAATACAAATTTGAAAAGCTGCCTGTAGATTTATATCATAGCTGATGATCCCACTTTACAGTCCATCTCACCAAGAGTGACTTGAAAGGGCTATGCCAAAAGATATTTACTCCCATTTTCCCCAAGTTGTAGTTTTGATTACTAAGGATTGTGGAAGCCTGAAACTTAAACTTGAGTGAATTTTCAGGCTGCTGAAGGAGCGAGAATTGCTGGAGCTTCCAGAATTATAGGCATTGATTTCAACTCTGGAAGATATGAGAAAGGTATTAAAGGGTACATTGATGCAGTTCTACTTGATCAATATGTTTGCAATTTGTTAAGAATCCAAAAAAATGTTCTCTTTCCCATCTTCTAACTACTTTTTTCACTTCTAAAAGGTTGTTAGCTATCCAACCCACTTGCTTTTTTTTCCTTCTAAAAATACACATATTCCCCTTTAATGCAAGGTTGATCTGGAAGTTCCTTTTAGATTTTTAAGGTTTTGGAGCTTTCTCAGTCTCTACTCATCTTTTGAACCCACAATCCATCGTATATGCTGAAGAGTTTCTGATAGAAATTGTTGTAGTAGCTTTTTTTTAATTGATAGCACTTCATAATCCTCCATTGCTAATGAATTCTTCTTGTTAAATTTTGCTTTGTTGCTTCTTTTCAGCAAAACAGTTTGGAGTAACGGAATTTGTAAACCCAAAAGATCATAAAAAACCTGTTCAAGAGGTTTGTTAAACTTCCTTTTTGATGGTGTTTTTGTACCATGTAATTTATACTGTTTCGGCATGTGGGGCTTAATGGGTGAATACTCTTTTCTGTGTATCCTATTTCTTTTTCCAAACCTAGTTATTTTAGGAAAAAGATTTCTCATGTTGTAGGGTTTTATTGTCTAATACTACTGCTTTTCCAGGGCGTTCATCTTTCTGTTACATTCAAACATAAAAGGAATGACTATTTTCTTGTTTTGTTTTTGCAGGTAATTGCAGAAATGACTGATGGAGGAGTAGACTACAGTATTGAGTGCACAGGGAATATTAATGCAATGATTCAGGCATTTGAAGCTTGTCATGACGTATATTCCCCAACCCTCACTCTAGAAAAATATTGTTCATTTTGGCAATTAATTTTGGTATCATGTTACACGTAGCCAACTGGTAACCTTGATGCACATAACCTACCTCCTCTTAGATTTGAAGTAAAACGTTTTAGGTGTATTCCACTTGAAAGAAAGAGGAGTGTTTATATGATGCTCAAACTAACTTTTACTTCCATTTTTGTTTTGATTTGAAGGGGTGGGGTGTGGCTGTTTTAGTAGGAGTACCTTATTCAGATGCAGTTTTCTCTACCAATCCTGTGAATTTTCTGAACGAGAAAACACTAAAAGGAACTTTCTTTGGGAACTATAAGCCCAGGACAGATCTACCAGGTCTGGTGGATAAATATATGAGGAAGGTAAAAAGAATTGTGGTTGTTTCTATGTGATTCTGTAAATTTCTACATCATTAGGTTTAGAAACACCCTTTTATGTATTTCAAGTTTCAAGTTACTAGTACTAAATCAGTCTACATCCTTATGCAGGAGATTGAACTAGAAAAGTTCATTACTCACGAAATCCCCCTGTCTGATATCAACAAGGCATTTGAACACATGATGGAAGGAGAGGGCCTAAGATGTATAATTAATATGGAAGATTAGACAGTGAGGAAAATCTGGGCAGTGTGGAAGGTTTTGGTGAAAGGCAGTCTCTTTAACTGCATACTTCTGGAGTAGATTTTTGGAATTTATATGACCGTGGATAGAAAAAAGATCTGCTAGTGATCAGTAATGTGTTGGACTCTTTGCAAACGTTTAGCTTAAGCTTTATAATTATTCGCTAAAAGATCCAATTGTTTTACTTTGTTACAGTCTTCATAAATGTTTAGCCTAATTACTTATTAAGTAATAAGCCTAAGATGGTTTCTTTTTAATATTCAGTTGTCACCAGCTGAGAGTTTAGACTAAATGAAGGGAATGTTGTTCTTCCCACTTTTGAAAAATAGTAAACATTATTTTTGGCTGAAATTTTAAGATATTTAAATTAAGAATCATTTATTTTAAATTAAGTATTTTTCATGATGTCATGATTTACATCTTCCTCATAAAATATAATCTGCTTCCAACAAATAGGTCTACTCCCAAAAGCCTTATATTATGCCAAGTCTAAAAGAAGGAAGATCTAGAGTCCTCTATGATACAACATCACATCAGTGACAAAGCTCCCACCACAGGTGATCTAAAGCTACCCATGGCATCATGATGAACATTTCCTAGTTGAAGATCATCCATGCCCCCACACTATCAAAGAACTCAATTGCAACACTAGGAGCTTCCAAAGGGCAAAGTAAAACTAAGATCTCCAAAAGAAGATACAACTACAAGTGACCTAAAGTAATCTTACATGAATGTCACAAGCATCCTAAGTGTTGCAACACGAATCATTGGGACTCCATCCATCCATCTCACTATCTCACTACTACACAATACTAATGAATCATGATGGTTGAAAGACCTTCAACACCAAAATTTGTAAATCCAAGGCATCTAACTAGTTTATTGCAAGCCTTGCTATAACAAGACACCATATAGCACATTAAAGATTTGTGAGTATGGTCACCCCACATTTAAGTCTTCTATGCAACATGTGGGTATGGACAATCCACAAACCTAGCATAGAAATGGCATCTAGGGGTGACATGAAACATGGCCAATGCTCCAACTAAAACCAAGGAAAATGTAAAATTTGTATGACTCAAAAATAATTCACAAAATGGATCCATAAGGTAATATAGTTCGAAGGACAAGCAGAATCATATCCAAAACTTGAATCCAAAATGCTTAAAAAAACACCATTAGAAATGATCAGTTTCGAAATCCAACAAGAACCATCATAAAAATACTAAGTGATTGATCCAGCACTTTCACATAAAAAAAGCTAGAACCAACCTCCTCAAACCATGCACAAAACATGCATGCAAATCTACAACTATCTTGTGTTTAACAAAAAAAACCAAAAGAATCATAATCTTAAAAGAAATCTTTCTACAAATCTACCAAAAGCATAGATTTTGGTTAAACATATAAAACCATCAATGTCAAAGACATGCATATAAATATGATTCCACTAATCATCTAACAAACACATAAGTCTACAAACATTAAAAGAAACCAAAACAATAAGTCTACAAATATTACAACACTTAAAACCAAAACAATGCGCTTAATACAAATAGGCAAAAGCATAAATCTTGAATGGAAAATCTACAAAACTCAAATCCAAAATCTCATGAATTTGGGCAATGCTAATACAACCATCTATAAGGACCGAGAGGTTGTGTAAGAACTCTAGGCCACCATCTATAAGGACGGAGAGGTTGTCTAAGAACTCTAGGCCATTATAGGAGCTTCTAGGTCATCCAATGAAGAACTCCACAACCCACATGCATTTGCGGGCTAGTAAACCAGTGGTTTGTAATGGTAGGGGTTAAAACCACACACCAAACCAAAGCACATCAAATCGTAGTTAAGGCAATCCAAATTTATCCGTGTGACTAGGGAACCAAAACCGAACACCCAACATGAACAATATGCTACACGACCAAAAATGAAATAAAATAGCCATAATAGTAAGGGTAGTTCCATACTATCAAATAAGAGCCCCAAGTCAACACCATACATATGAAATCACAGAACCAGATTTGAAATGCTCACCTTCTCCATTCTTAAGTGCCAACAATACTATATCTTAGAAAGCGAAATCAAATACAAAGCATCCACTCAAAACAAGGATTAATAACCCCAGGAGACAAATCCTACAACCAACTTATGACTCCGATACCAAATGTTAGGAAAATATTGATGCAGGAGCATCTGGGTAGGCTGGGACAGGCTCGATTGCAGGTTTTCAACAAGTTGCTCGATGGTGGTCTGCCATATGGTGTTGGTGTTTATCTTGCTCTAGAAGACTGCTTCTACCTGAGTGTTCCATTTTCAGACTGAATAGTATGTTGAGTTGCGCCGGGTTATTTTGAGGAATGTTGAGGGAGTTTCCCTTGGCTCTCATCAGTTTCACCCCAACTGTGAGAAGTTTGATATGCCCAATAATCTTGATTTAACTGGTTTCTTGGAAAACAAGGCATCATGGTATATAGTCAATATTTTAGGTGCAACATTTAATTTGTTGATAATTTTCAAACATATTTTAAGCACCTTTCAAATGCCAGTTTAGAGTCACCATAGAAGAGGGGAAGTGAAGCGGCAGAATTGCTAAGAGGAAAATGAAAAACCAAAGGTCGCGGGTAAAATGAAGACATTTCTTTTGTTTTGAAAAAGCAATGGAAGCAGAAAGGCGCGGTTGGGAAGAATAGAAGGAGGCGGCAAAGAAACTAAGGAAATTAGAGGTGAGGGATATACGCCAGATATGGATTCCTGTGAATGGTCGGTGCCAGAAGAGGGCGGGGTGAAGCACTTAGCCCGTGAGAAATTGAAAGAGGCGGAACAGGCCGTGGAAAAGAAAAGGCCAGCAGTGACTTGTGGAGAGAATCGTGACAGTGGGATCGGATATTGAAGTAAAATTCAAACCAAATAAATTGCCAAGCGTCGCACCAGGTGAGGATAGGTATGATGAATACATCAATTAGAGGTAGTAAGCTCGTTGTTCAATAAAGAATTAAGCTCGAACCACTCGTGACAGATTGTGTTTGCCAAGGTGGAATAACATTGTAGTTGGTCATCTATACATGGGACATTGGCTCGAGAACATCAGTTGTATCGGTCCAATTGGGATAAACATTGAAAAAAGACCATTAATTTGTAGTATTCTATTTTAGCATTTGGATGGATTGAGTGGTATGTTCATCTGATTCTAATTGTTAAATCTGCTTTATCTATTGACAAAAGAATTTTTTTGTCTTGCATCAATTGGTATCAGAGCGAGTAATCCTGGGAGTGGAGAGAAACCATCAGGATCGTGGGTGAAGAATTGATAAAGAGTGAAGAAACCTCGAGAGGCTATTGATTCTATGGGAATCATGTTGGTTGTCCTCCAACGGAGATGAAGTTGGGTAGAAGGTGTCCAAATCTCTTCCACTAAGATGAAGTGGGTAGAAGAGATTTTGAAAATTGAGAGTAATTGTTTGAAAAAATGCCTTGGAGACATGGAGAGAGTTTGTGGATGAAGAAGGAATATTTGAAGCTATAGAAAGTGAAACAAGAACCCATCCGGAGGAGTGATTTGTTTTGAACTATGTGCAAGTTTGGTGAAAAGTGTTGCAAGGTGATGGTGGACAACAATAGTAGAGATAATTTGGTAGTGTTGGAAATGATTGAGAAGTTGAACTTGAAGAGGGTGAAGCACCCTAAGCCATACTATGTCTCTTGGTTGCAAGAAGGTCATCAAATCTGGGTAAGTGAACAAAGCATTGTGAATTTTCACATTGGAAGATATAAGGATGACATTGCATGGGATACAATACCCATAGATGTTTGTCATGTTTTGTTGGGTCAACCTTGGCTTTGGGATAGGGAAGCTATACATAATGGAAGCAATAACACTTATAGCATAATCAAGGATGGAAAGAAATATGTGTCGAATCTATTGCGGGATAAACAAGAGGAAGTGGTAAAAGAAATTGCATCAATATGCCTAATGAGTGTATGAAAGAAGAAAGCAACATTGAAGTTGCAATAGGCGAGAAAGAAGTAGCTGGGAATCCTTTGAAGGATGAAGAGAAGAAAGAAAAGATTGCAATAGATATGAAGAATGAAGAAAAAGAAGAGGATATCCTTGTGCAAAAGGGTCAAGAGGAAAGAGAAGAGATTGCAATCGAGATTGCAAAGGATGAGAAGTTTTGGAACCCTTTGATAGAAGGGGCATGGAAGGAAAAGAGTGTGGGAGCAACCCGTATAGTTCCAAAAGAAGGAAAATTAGTTGTAGTAGGTTCTTTTGAAGAGATAAATTATGAAATTGTAGTGGAGAATGATCCATTGGAAGACATGGAAAGTTGAGGACAACGATATGAAGAAGAGACAATTCATGAAGAATTGAAAAGAGTAGAAGCATTAGAGGTTATGATAGAGGTAAGTTTTAATTTTTCTAAGATTTGTGATGAGGAAGTTGATAGGGAGTTGGGAATAGATGGGGAGAAGAATGCAGTTTTTGGTTGGCATGTAGGTGTACATTTACATATAGAAATGGTTGAGGATATTGCAGGATTTTGGTGGAGTTGGACAGTTAGAGGCAAGTTTGAACCCATAGAAGAGGAGAAAAATGTGGAAAATATTTGGCGGAGGAGTTTGGACTATGGTGGACATGAGTCCACAAGGGGGAGAGGGAAGAAGATGTAGAGTTGTTGGCTGAGGATGGCGAATGTTCTAGAAAGATGCTGGAAAAAGAGGAAAAAAGAATAATTCACAGGTATCAATTTCAACATGGGAGCATGTTGCATGTTGTTCACAACTTGGAAGAGTAGTTCTACTACTCAGCTTTGTTTTGTGAGCCTATGCTCACGAAATTTTTACCGGGTGCATCTAATGCAAGAGTATCTGGGTAGGTTGGGACAGGCTCGATTGTAGGTTTTCAACAAATTGCTCGATGTTGGTCTGACATATGATGGTGTTTATCTTGCTCCAGAAGATTGCTCCTACCCGAGTATTCCATTTTCAGACTTAGACATTAATGGTGAACAGTATGTTGTATTGTGTCGAGTTATTTTGAGGAATGTTGAGGGAGTTTCCCTTGGCTCTCATCAATTTAACACCAGCTGCAAGAAGTTTGATATGCCCAATAATCTTGATTTAACTAGTTTCTTGGAAAATAAGGCGTCATGGTATGCAGTCAATATTTTAGGTGCAACATTTAATTTGTTGATAGTTTTCAAACACATTTTAAGCACCCTTCAACTGCCATTTTAGAGTAACCATAGAAGAGGGGAAGTGAAGCAACGAAATTGCTAAGAGGAAAATGAAAAACCAAAGGTCGTGGATAAAAGGAAGACATTTTTTTTTTTTGAAAAAGCAATGGAAGCCAAAGGGTGTAGTTGGGAAGAATAAGAGGTGGCAGAGAAACTAAGGAAATTAGAGGTGAGGGATATGCGCTAGATATGGATTCCTGTGAATGGTCGATGCCGGAGGAGGGGGGAGAAGCACTTAGCTTGTGAGAAATTGAAAGAGGTAGAACATGCCGTGGAAAATAAAAGGCCAGTAGTGACTTGTGGAGAGAGTCATGACAATGGGATCAAATATTGAAGTAAAACTCAAACCAAATGAATTTCCAAGCATCGTGCCAAGTGAGGATAGGTGTGGTGAATGAAATAATTAGAGGTAGTAAGCTCTTTGTTCAATAAAGAATTAATCTCGAACCACTCATGACCGATTGTGTTTTCCAAGGTGGAATAACATTGTAGTTGGTCATCTATACATGGGACAATGGCTTGAGAACATTAGTTGTATCGGTCTAATTGGGATAAAAATTGAAAAGAGACCATTAATTTTAGTATTCTATTTTAGCATTTGGATGGATTGAGTGGTATGTGAACATCTGATTCTAATTGTTAAATCTGCTTTATCTATTGACAAAAGAAGTTACCCATTGAACTATATATCAGAGGTTTGTGTATTCAACATTTAACTACAGATAGTTAAAGAACTTGGCAAAGTATTGAAAGTACATTGCATTCTCTAGTTCAAGTAAAGAAAAATTAAAATGGGGGTAAAGGGTTATCAATGTTTGTATTTTTGTTATGAGAATTAGTGGAGGAATTTTTTTGTCTTGCATCAAAATATTCTCCTCCAATATCATAAGATCTACTAAACAAAAACTTGATACAAGTGCAAACAAATTATGTTCATAGATTTTTTGGAAATCAAGGCGAACTAAACTGCAATATTAACCTCTATGTCCATAGACTTTTTGGAAATCAAGGTGAACTAAACTGCAATATTAACCTCTATATGTGTTTGCAAATCTGAAGCAAAGATTACCCAATATTACATTATGTGATTACACATTCAACATAAACATAAAATCAACAATACAACACATTGAGAAACACAAGTGATAAAATATATACATGGAAAAAACCTTGCAAGAAAAAACTCCACACCCAAAGAGATCCAATGATTGTATTAATTCTTGAAAAAAGTTTATATCAACACAACATCTCTCTTTGAATTCTGACAACACTTCATTACTTAAATAATCTGCAAAATAACTTATAAAACTACTATCACAAGACCCTAATATATAAAAAGCATGGATTGGAATACCACTTGTGGTACCCCAAAGCAAAAGGCAACCAAAACCACCTACAAAAACCATACACCCCACCTCCTAGGATTCCTTTTAAACATAGTAAAAATAATTAAATGATCGCATAGCCTTCACATAGGCACCTAGCCCACATCCAATCAAACTTTGTCATACTCGAGTGCACCATTACTCTCTAATGAGTCAAACAGAGTACATGCAAACTTGGGCAACCAACTTTGGATAGCATGTAAATGTCATATGTCAACATGCATAGACATGCAAGTTTGGGTGGTCCCTACCTAAAAATTGGATGCCTAAATGGAATATTCTCCTAATATTCCTTATAACTGTCATTGAACATGTGTCCACCTCTAATGATGTAATTACAATTTATCATAGAAAATCAAAATTAAATATTTTATCTCATGTCCCTAAGAACACTTTCTAAAGAACATGGAGACACATAAAAATGACTTAGGATTGCAAGGTTAATGTCACCTATCTAACAAAAGCAAAATTAGGACATAAATTTATTTTCGACATTTACCCTTGGAAAAGCTTGGAAAATATTTATAGTTGGTATCCCAACTTGTGGGGTCATAATGTTGGAAATTGTGCCTCAAGTTATTGGCTTGTATCTCTGTTCAAGTCTTCATTGTCGACCAATCGCTGGAGTTCCTAAGTTTGTAACCTTCTCCCAGAGTTTGAAAGTTTCATGATTTCCCGACTGACCAACTTCCTTCGTTGTCGCGACATTTGGGAACTTTCTAACCAGTAGTGGGAGTTATGAAGTTTGTGTTTTCTCCGACTGGGCGACAGTGGTATTGGCTTGTTGCAAGGATCGGTAAATTCATAACTTGTATGAGGTGGTTGTGAAGTTAACATTTTGAGTGACATGCCAATAGTTTTCTTCTTGTCGAAAAGCTGGTGCATTTGGTATGAACTCTTGGCAATAAAATTTCTCTTGCTGACAATTTGTGTTCGGTATGAGCTCTCACTGACAATGATGGTCTTGCCAATAGAATTGCACGATGAACATGGGTGTGACATAAAGGTTCTATAAGACTCTTAGTGACAACGATGGTCTTTCCAATAGTTCTGTAGTGGACATCGGTAGATGTCTTGTCGATAGAGTTGGTCTAGTCGACGATTTTGCATTCGGTATGATCTCTTGCCAATGGACAATTGGTTTTCTTGTGATATTAGGGAGACTTGTTTTGTTATCGGTCTAACTTCTTAGGGTGTTTCCGATACCTTTGGTCTTGTTGATAGTTATGTTTTCATTCATTTTGGCATCGGGGAGACATGGTCTAGTGTCTCATCGACATGCGATTCAGTTAAAATTTTTGACCGAATGACTGTCCTACGTGGTGTGTTTTGAGCTAGTGAGAGAAACAGAATGTGAACCATTGGACGTTGAATAGTTGCGACTATTCTGTTGTGGAAAACAAACATGCTGTGAGTAGAATGGATTATAATTTGCAATGGTTGATGATGAGAGAAGTGTGAGATAATCAAAAGGTTGCTCAACTGAACACGGATTGATCTGAGTGGGTTCATTATATGCGTTCGAAAGCATTGTGAGATTAATGTTCTATACAAGATTGATCAATGAATGTTTCTGCTCTAAATTGACATCAAAAAGTTAAGTCCGATCTCTGTATGTAATTCTTGTTTATTGTAATACAAAGAGGCTTTTCTTGGTGTGGTGGGTTTTTCTCCCGTAAGGGTTTTCCCACATAAATCTGGTGTCCAATTGTGTATGTGTCCATTTATCTTTTTTTTATTCTTTTCAAGTGTATCTTATTGAACTGTAATTGTAAAATCTAAAGTCATATCTGCATTCTTCCTTGGGATTTTGGCGTTATGAGAGTTTGTTCCGCACCTAAGCTTTCCTTACACATAACTCTTAGCCCATTTATTCAAATTGAAGTTGTTGGATGCATCAAAAGAACTCCAAGAGAACTAAGTAGAGTTGCAAGGAGGGATTATTCAAATATGACACTCCTAGCCCATCCAAGGGACAAAAACACTATGAAGGCTCCAAAAATGTAAACTATTGAGATGTAGAAACATTAAAATTTTAGATTTTTTATATTTCTTAAATTTGACCATACAAAACCATCCAAACACTTTAGGGACTATATTGGATCATAAGAAATCTTTGAATGGGTTTGAATATGCTAATGTAGAGTGCCTAGATTGAGGAGTCATTATGACAAGTTATGATAGTTGTAAGAACATCTTCTATCTTTAGCAACGAAGACCATGACTAGTTTGGGCAGTCAAATATGGGCCAATTATGACACCAGTTTTAAGCTATTGTTTGACTCATGGTTTTAACAAACCACTTGTGATCTTTAGTTTTAGTTTTGGCTATTTATTGGTTCTTAAGGATGGAGAATCATATGAGTTGTATGATTGACTTGCAAGTATTGTTATATTGCTGAAATCATTTTAGAATTTAAATGTTGTTAATATTCCTATAAAGGTGTAGCCTAAGATTTATATTTTAATAGCTTAGTTGTTGAATAAGACAATCTATTTTTTCTTAGAGTGTGAGGTTTTCTCTCAAACAAATTTCCCCACAAATCTTCTTGTCACAATATAACTTTTGTGTATTATTTTCTATAATTGTAAGATCCTTTGCTTTTTGAACATACCTCCACTTAAAGGTTGTCACGTAGATAGTTTTTTTGCACCATTTATTCCTTTCATTTGGTATCAAAGTCTAATCACCTCAAATTATAGGTGTTAGAGATAGGGTTCTTGGTACTAATATTGAATTAAGTGGGAGCTTACATAGAATGAAATCTTGTTGTAGGACAATTAGAAATCAGATCAAGGATAGAGATGGATAAGTTCATGGGAACTAGCTTTGACCTTTGGAAGCTTAAGATAGAGGATATGCACTTGTGGATAGAGGTCTATGGGCTATATAATTTGAATCCAAACCTATAGCAATGAAAAAAGAAGATTGGGATATATTAGATAAAAAAAAGTGAAGGGACTCATTGAGTTCTATTTTATAGACTGTATTGTTAAATGTACATGAAGAACCCACCACAATAATTTTTGAAATAAGTTGGGAGAGATTTATCATACTAAATCCTTGGTAAATATTTTTTCTTGAGAAAGTTGTATACCCTTAGAATAGAGGATGGTGGTTTTTGTTAGGAATAGGACCACAAAGAAAAATACAATAGAATGAATGGAAAGATAAAATATTAAAAATAACACAACACAGAGACACATATATATGTCGTTCACCCAATATTGGTTACATCTATGGAGAAATAGTTAGTCCTTTTATTCCATCCAACAAATCTCTATATCACAATCTTCTCTCACAATACAATACAATGTAATACTTAGCCATAATAAGATTCCCTCAATTAAAGAGGGGTTGCCTTCTAAGGAAAGAAAAACTAACATAATATCTACTAGAAGATCTATGACCTAATCATAAATGGTTCAGAATTACAATGAATAATTATATATAAAATGTGGCTTTTGGGGGTGCTACCCTCTAACCCCCACTAGGGTGTGTGGCTCCTAGACCCCCCACCAAGGGATGGGGTCCCCTGACCCCATACGAGGGTACCACCTCACTAAAATGGGTTCCAAAACCAATATGATCAGGCTCTATAACCGACACTTTTATGGTTGAGCATTTGAATGCATTCAATATGATTGCGACTCATTTTTTGTCTATTGGAGTGATAATGGAGAAGGAGGATTATTTCAAGACTATTTTATGTTCATTGCTAGATCGTGGGATCACTTAGTGATAAAAATCAAGAGAATTGACTCTAACATCAAGATGAATGACATAGTTATTTCATTTATCTTAGAGGAGATGTAGACAAAAAATTGTTATTCTACCAAGGAGTCCATAACTATTCATGGAAGACTAAAAGAGAAAGGAAAGAAGAAG
The DNA here is from genome assembly GCA_007258455.2 of Sequoia sempervirens. Taxonomy (NCBI): domain Eukaryota; kingdom Viridiplantae; phylum Streptophyta; class Pinopsida; order Cupressales; family Cupressaceae; genus Sequoia; species Sequoia sempervirens. The sequence continues at coordinate 63,724 of VDFB02370960.1, forward strand.
AAAAAAGTTTGGATCCAAATCTTGTGGAAATACCAAGGCTACCTGTTGGAATTGTGGCAAGCATAGGAATTTTATAAAAGACTATAAGGAGGAGAAAAAAGAAAAATAATTTAAATGGTGATTATATTTTTTATTCTCAAGATCATGGTGATGCATTTGTCACACCCTTGGAAACACATGCATTAGATTGTGAATGATTAATGGACTCTAGAGCTTCCTTCAGTATGACCTCACATTGGGGTTGATTTTCAAAGTATGAAGCATATGATTTCAAGAAGGTGTATCTCATTGATGATTGTCATTTGAGTATTGTTGGACGAAGTCATGTTTTGATTAAATTCCCTTATGGAAAAGTGAAGGGGATTGTTAATAATAAAACTGGGGAAAAATAGATCGGAGTTCTAAGCCCCAAGTACTTTCTAAGTGTTGTAGTGTATACCCTATACTCAATAATATAAAGGGATTAATGGTCCAATTTAGGTAGAAGATTGACTACTTAATTATATATAACAAAATATCAAACAACGTAATGTAGATAGAATTATGGTATCATTATATTATTTATATTTATGGAGTACATTTATATCTCCTTATATCTTCTTTTACATCATATATACACTTATCATATGCCTTCCCTTATACTATGTACTTAGTCCCTCTTCTTCTTACATATATTCTCTCATGCATACAGTCTTATCTCTATATTCTCGTACATACCCTTTCTTACTCTACTATTCATATCTTTTCCTATACATATATCTATGGGATGAGACGTCACCCTTCTATCCTACCCCTACCCTAGATGGTATCTCTTTAATCTTATGGTTTGATATCTCTTTGTGGCAAGATGTGGTAGGATTTTCTTGATGGTGTCTGAACTGTTGCTCTTTCCTGCCAACATCATCACCCCTTTCAAAATGTTGATTTTTCCTCAAGTCAACTCTAAATTCTAGGGATAATATCCTTATATATCTCCTTAAGCTTAGAAATTTTGTTCTCCCACTATGTTATTTCCAAGTGTAGTTATTGGGTCTGGAATTGGATTTGTAGGAGTAGTCATTTCGCCTCTAGAAGTGTTTGGGGGAATTTGGATCTTTTTTACCAATTGTTGTGCTTCTTGGAGGACCCTCAAGGTGTGTGATAATTTGAGGCTTACTAATTCCCTCAATTGGTGGAATCTATTCCTTATTTTATCCATTTGATCTTGTAATTTTTAAAATTTGGCATGTAATGCTTCTATTTGCACTCGACATTGGCCATTTGTATCTTACAGGGAATTATATATGGTTGCTCTTTGAAGTATTTGAACTTCCAATTGATCCATTTGATCCTTAATTTGGGTTGTCACTGTTGAGAATTGTACAAAAATATGGTAGAGGGCATTGATACCTCTTTCATTATTCTTCAATGTGTTTATCTAGGACTCTAGGTAGAGTGTGTGATAGCAAATTTATTTCTTTCCTCGTTAGATCTACCTTCTAGTGCTTTGCCTGAATTTTTTATCTCATTGTTTTCTTTTGTAGTTGGGTATCCTTGATCATCCTATCTATAAAAAATTTCAATTTTATTTCCAAGGGTTGGTATGAGTCCCCTTGGAGCTGTGGGAACTTATTTTGGATATCCTTCACCATCTCTTGTTACTGATAAATGTTCTCCACCTAATGTTTCAATATCTCTTCTCTTGTTATTTTTTGAAGAATGAACCCTATTTGAAATTTATGTAGGGGTGAGATGCTCCAAATATCTACTTGTGATCCCACCAGTAGAAGTTGAAGTAGCTACAAAGATGCCATTGGGTGGAGTTGCTTTTCTTTTTCCAAAAAGTCCCTAATGGAATGAATAGAACAGGTTACAGAGAAGGAAGGTGTTTTGGCCTATGAAGGATGGGAAGACTATTATTTCTCTAAAGAAGATGATTTATAATTTTTCTTCTTCCTCATGCACCTATTGATATGCTTTCTTTGTGGCCTCCTTGATCTCTACTTGGACCGTTTGAGTAATATTTTGTTTTTCTATCATTAGTTTGTCTAACCTCTATTTAGACCAAAAATATTTGGTCTTTATCTTCATTATCCTCTACTTCTGTGGAGGTGTAATTGTAGGGGCTAGTTCCCCAATGGTTTTTTTAGCCTCTCCTCTTCTTTAGTTTCTTTTCCCCTTCTCTTCTTGAGTGTGGTGGTCAAAGAGTCTAAAAGGCATTCAATTAGATCCTTCAATGTTATGTTAGATGCTATCATATGCGTTATTAGGGCCCCTTCTATGATTAATTTCCTCTAAACTACCATGTTAGGATATTTTTGAAGTGTCATATATCCAAAACTTCTTTTTGAAATAATCCACTATATAGTTTTCCTTCATCTACTAGTGGTGAGACTTTCAGAATGGATGTATCCTCTAGAGTGACTTGTTCTTCTTCCTCTACATCTACTATCGTGAGGAGAATTCATGTTGTGTTTTTTCATTTATTCTCTTTGGTTTCTTCTTTGTGCTCATATGTAGGAGAGCCTTTGTTTCTTCTTCTTCTGATTGTTTTGTTCGGGGAGGTGTGGTAGTGAGTCTCATCTTTCGTGGTCTATTTTTTTTTTTCATGTGCGGGTTCTACATGAGGAGTGCCACTATGGAACCTTACAAACCTCCAGGGAGTAGATGTTCTTTGTTCTTTTGTCGCTTGCTTCGATAACCCCCACTTTTCAAGTATCTTGTCTTAATTCTTCTCAAAGTTCTCTTTTGATTTATTTTTGTCCAAATTGTCCATGTACTCCTAGTAGGTGGTGATTTTTTCATCTTGTGAGTCCTTGGGGATGTTGAAGAGTGTGGAGGCATAGGAGTGGATCTCTGCATCTATCACTTTGTAGGGAAGTTATGGTATCCAAGGCATCTTAAGTTCAATGGATTCTATGAAGGTGTAGTCTTTGTCAATGAGAAAGATGTTTTCCTTTATGTTTTTATGGACCACCTCTAAGAAATATGATCTCTTGACTATAGATTTTGTTGAAGGGGTTTGAAGAAACCCCAATAGGTTTTAGTGTAAGATGTTGCATCCCAAAAGTGCTTAAAATGGTCTTGAATTTGGGCTACAACTAACCAAGTGGTGTGCCAATTTTTTCCCACAAAGGCTAGTTGTTCTTGCATGAAATAGAAAGTGAGACATATCAGTAAAGTCTCATACCTAAACTAATAATTGGATATCTTTAAGGGTTGGATGTTTTCTAGGAGCCCCTACCACAACAACTCACATAAGTCAATGTCCTTCCCTTCTGTTACCATATAGTAAGTTGCATAAATGATGATGGTGGTAGTCGAGTCCTCTATGTTTGAGTAATACACCTCGTAGGTGATGCCCATGGTGGCATACTTGATTGCCAGATTGGTTATCTTGGTGACATCAAGGCTTTTGTTGTTGTCTGTTTCTTCAATTAACTTTGTGACCTCCACATTTTTTATAGCTTTTTTTTGGTACTTATCCTTGTGCCCATAGGCCTATCACTCCTTTATTGCATCTTTTGTGACTCTGGAGGGTCATTCTAGGTAAAGGTATTTGTCATGGAACCGACTCAGTATAATCCAGACCCATTCTTCTTGTGTAGTGAAGTTTAGAAACTCCTTCCAAACAACTAGTTATTTTTCTAAGATATTTATGCATTGGGGAAGATAGTGTTGTGTCTTTGGTTGTATCAAGGTGTGCCTCAAGACTTCAAACTTAGTGTGATTTATCTCCATCAAGGGTGCATGTATATATTTCTAGATATCTTCTATGTAGATGATGTTTGCAGGTAGCTTCAAAAATGCTCCTTCTGGGTTGGTATCCATTGCCTTGTAGGGGAATGTCTTGTACTTAGGCCTAGGCTTCTAAGAGATGTTGACGAGGGTGGGTATGGTCATTTTTGGAAACTAGGATTTTTAGTAGGAGAGTTTTATTAGGGTTTGACTTTGACTAGTTTGAGTGTGTGGGGGGTGTGAAAGAGTAGATAAATAGTGAGTAAAAGTGAAAGAGTGATTAATGTATTTATAACTTTCTTGCAAGGTAAGTTTATTAAATGGTGTAGTGATTTTCTCATGTCTTCATGTAATTTTTTGCCTATTATTTTCCTATGACTCTTTTTCCTAGTGAGTTATTTCCTACCTTTTGTGTATGAAATACTATAGTAAATTGTGTTCTAACTTTATGCTTTGAGTTAGGTTAGTCTAATTGTATAATATTCTTTTTCAATCCCTTTTATTTATCTTTAGGGTTAGGTCAAGAAAATTGGTGTTCAAACTCAAGTATACCTAGTGCTTGCTCATAGTTGATATCGAATGTCAAGTTCGTCGTTACCTTATAATGATAGGTTTGTCTGTGTGTTTTTTATTTTTTGTTTCCATGCTTATATCTTAGGTAGACTCTTTTTTTTTTATGGTTACTGATTTCCAATGTGATGAGTATTTTGATCTTTTATATTTGAATATTGTTAGGGTTAGAAGGCAAATATCTAATAGTTAAATGCATATTTGGTCAATAAAATAGAGAAATAAAACACACACAAAAATTATAGCGGCAACAAGACAACACAAAGAATTTAACATGGTTCATCTAATATGGGCTACATCCACAAAAATACAACCATCCAATGATTTTATTATCTAGTGAAAAACATATTACAATATCGTGAATAATGCCTTATTGCAACTCCCATCCCAACTACTTATTACAAGCTTTTTAGAAGCTTCCAGAATTAAGGTTTTACAAAGTCATTTTTTTATTTTGTTGGCAATAAAGCGAAAAATAGGAGAAATGAAGAGTGCATAGTATAGCATGATCAATTGCCACATACCAACAAATATATCCATAAAATGTTTGATTAGTGGTTTCTTATTGGTTTTTTCCATGTGTAATATCCTTTTTATATTTGTGGTAGTTTGTGGAGGGTTTATGGGATTTTTATGGATCATAAATTATTTTTGGAACCCATATACCTTCTAGGAACTTAATTATTGTTCTCCTTGCATCTATGCATCTAGAACTTCTTCACTATCGGTACTATCATTGTCACCATTGAGTTTAATTTCTTCGGAGCTATTAGGGTCTTCTTCTTCTATGGTAGGAAGTATTGAGATAGAATAAAGAATTCATGGATCCTCACCCTCTCTTTCTTATTCAGTTTCCTCTACATACGTTTTATCTTATCTTTCTCCTAGTGGAATATGTACTATCTTATTGCCATACAACAAATAAGCTCTTCCTTTCATAAGTCTACTATCCCATTAGAATTGATAAACCATCTTAATCCTAGCAATGCTCTAAAATTTTTATAGTGTTCCTTCATCACAACGACCTCAAAATTAACAATTTTCTTTTGTCCTTTTATTTTACTTCAACAATTTTCCATGTTCCTAAAGTCTCCATAATAGAGCCATCTGCCAAGCTCATGTTCATTTTTGTTTTGATTATCTTGGGTTTTCCCAACCTCTCCCAAGTGGTAGTTGGAATAATGTTTAGGTCCACACCTAGATCTATCATCACATGTTTGAATTTACTATTATTAAGATGTATGGTAATTAAAAGAAGGTCATTCTTCTAGTTTCAATATTCTATAAGTTGATGGAAATTTTTGTTTTTGTTTTTCTCTTTTCCAATATTTTCCCAACTATTTTAATTTGACAAGGTCCCTTTTTTGGGCTAATGAGGCTAAATTCTTTAGCATCATCACTTCTTCTTCGGAGAAACATGCACTATGTCAAGCTTTTCTTGTATAATTTATTATTATTTTTATTTCTACTACCTTATCATGTTATTGTTTGCTTGGCTGGAATTAATCATATTCCCCCTCTTTTGGACCTAAGTCTTTGCTAATTTCTTCAATTTCTCTTTGTTTATTTTTCTCGATATCAATTCTTTGTGCAGTCAATATTGTAACCTTATTTTTCTTTGTTCTATATTTCTTACTTTTCTTGATTTGCATACATTGTTCTTCACTAGAATATTCCTTATTTGATGCATCGGATGACCATTGATCCATCATTTGACAAATTTTCACTCCTTGCAGTGGTATTCTTCTAATTACCCTGGCTCCTTTATGGTCTTGTAAGTCATCACTTCTGGAGTGTGTTGTATTTCAATAATACTATTGTGCTTTATCACATTTGAATATGTCATGAGAATCATCTCTACAAAATGGACTCTTCCTTTTCTTTTCTACCCAACACTCTATAACATACTGGCCCATCTTTTCATAGTTATAGCATGTAGCCTCACTTCTTTGGTTGTTGTTTCTACCACATCCTCTTCGTCCTTTATATTTTGATTTCCTATAATCTCCATTGTAATATTGTGGTGGGTTATTCTGTAATGTATAAGCACTTCTATTATCTCTCCAAGGTGGTTGTCTGTAACCTTAGTCATATAAAGGGTCTTCCACAAGTCCCTTAGAATATATGCCATTTTTCTATCCATGTCTATGTCATAGTTATAGTTCATGGGAAATATTGGATGAGGATGAATTGTTGTATTCCAAAGTTGAAATTGGTTTGCAAGACATACCTCAATGAGGTGACTATCCCATTCTTGGCAAGTTTTGCAATATAATATTTTTTTCTTGACATGTACCATTTTTAAATATTCTACATGTAATGTTATTGCAGTTCTTTCTCCTTGGGCTTTAGGGAAATCATTTCAAAGATTACCTTCCCTTGAACAATATGTGCACCAAATCTCTTTACCTTTATTTTCTTCTCCTCATGCCAAAATTCTATTTTGTATGGTTATTTTCTCTATTACCAATTGCAATTTCTTAGGATTCTCCTTTATGCAATATTTTTGATGTCTATGCCATGTATGAGCTTTTATATAGTATGCCATTGTGATCAAGTTTGTATAAGTATTAAATATTATTCTATCTAAGGTTGCTCTTATATCTTTTTGTAGTCCAACAATGAACTATTCAATCTTTTTCCACTCAGTTAGAGGTTCCTCCAATTTGTGACAAACTTCCTTAAATATTTTGTCATAGGCTTTGATCAATACTTCTACTCTGTGCACTAGGTCCCTCATTTTTCTAACACTCTCTGTAGGGATATCTAGAGTGTCAAATTTTTCCAAGAAGTCTTGTTTTACATCATTCCAACTTTTCCCATACTTCGGGTAAGTCTTTTTGTACCAATCCAATACTTCTTTCCTTAGTGAAGACAAAAATTCTAATAATTTTGGTTTGTCCTCATCAATTTTCTATCTTTCCCATAGAAATTATAATAGGAATATATGTTCCCTAGCCTTTGTTGTATCTCTTCCAAATACTAGGATTTTGATCGATGATTCTATTTTGTTCTTGCTTCTTTCTTTTTTATTTTTAGATTTGGGGATTATTCTTTTCCTCCTTTTTTCTTTCTTTATTTTTCTAATGGCAAGGAGTTCTTGTTCTCTACCCTTATCTCTTGCTAATTTTATGTCAAAGTACTCTTTTCTAAGTATCTCTTCCAAATATACTTTGTTTCCTTCTTTTTCTTTTGTCTCTTTGCTTTGCAACCTCTTTTCTTTCAAAATTATTCTACTCTTATAAAACTTATGGGATGGGTCCTAGTTCAAGGGTTGTGACTCCTTAGATATCATTTCACTTTCTTATTTGTTAATGAAATATCATTTGTTAATTAACATAATTCCTTATCCAAATTTAATCTGATATCCTCATTTTTCCTATTTCTTCTTCCTTTAATTTCTTTATGATTCTATTAACTAATTTATTTTTTGGAAAAGAGATCCTAGGTCTAATAAATAGATGACTAAAATTAACATGTTTCCCAAGAACATGTGGGGGAGAATCTAGATCAACAAGGATATGAGATTGACTTACAACCTAAAAGGTGAACCAATCAACACTGGATCTAGATTCTTTATGTATGTGGAGTGTTGGAGGTGGTGGGGTTGATGGATTGAAAACTTGATGCAATTATGTAACTAGGTAAACTATGAAAATACAACATTCTAATATGAATTATGACAAATTGAAGACACGGGCAAATTTAAGTTTTAGAAAAATAGAAAGCAGACATTGATGCACTCGGGGTTTAAATTTGAGCTGATTATGGGTGGTATAAGGTGCAAGGATGCCCTAGACTTAGGATCTAGATATGAAAACTTCTTTCACAAGCTTGAGGTCCCTAGTTTGTAGCTTCTTCCTTCTAGGTTTGGTTGTCGGATCTTTGTCCCTTGTTGAGATAATGCAAATTTTGTGGCTTGTCAACTTGCAGGGTTTTGATGTATGAATGAGAAAATTTTCTTCAATCCTCCTCCAATCCTCTTTAGATATGTAACCTACACACATGAAAGGAGAGGAAGGGTTGTGCCATATAGGGGCTTTCCATCAAACTCTGTGTTTTTATTTCTACCTCCACAATGGTAAAATTGATGAAAAGAGAGCTTATCCTTTTGAGGGATAGAGAGAGAGAGATAGAGAGAAAGAGTAGGAGGGAGGGAGGGAGAGAGAGACAAAGAGATAAGGACAAAGAGGTATATAGGTAGTTATTGAGTTCAAGGGAGATATAGTTACATGGAGAGAGAGGTAGAGAGAAAGGGATGGAGACAATGAGAGAGAGATGCCTAGAGTGTAAGGGATATCTAAAGAGTGTGAGAGAGAAAGATGGTAGTGCTTGTTAATTATTAAAATTTGACCTCTTGAATGCTGAAATTTGACCTACTAATTATTGAATTTTGACTAAGTCTTAAAAATTATAAGATCTTCCAAAACTTAGAACTTGAATTATAACTTCTAGAAATCTTAAACTATTCTCAAACATCCTGAAACTATATACATGGAATATAACTTAAAGTATAAGAAATTAAATACCCATATATAAATGTTTATTTTACATATACGATTTGACCAAAAGAGAAAGAGAAATATATGTTTTCATGTATATTGAGAGCGAGCATTTTGTGAATTCACATAATGTGAGCACATTATAACATGCTCATGTTATTGTTTACTTTGGAAATTTCCTAGCCTTTGGCTTGGATTTGCCTTCTTCTTCCAACCCAAAATTTTGGAGTGAATTCTCAATGTCAAAAGACATGTCTTTGTAAATAGTAAAAAAATCAACATAATCTCAAGCATGCTCCCCATAAGGTTTACATGTGTTTCAATGCCATGTAAAAAACATACCACGATTAAAAGCTCTCTCTTAGCTTTCTAACCATGTAATTTTTTTCACATTTTGAGTATGTTATGTTTTCATCTTTAATTTATTTTGTAACTAGTGTATCTGGTTTTTTATCAAAAAACAATATGTGGTACTTTTTACTTTTTAATTTTTCATCAAAATTTCAAATAAATTACATTTTTAGAAACTAGACTGTATTCTCCTCGTAGTAAAAAAAATTATTTTCAATTAGTTTTCATACATTTTAGTGGGGAGCACGCCTAGTTTTCCATTTTTGAGGATGTGTCCACTTTGAAAATTAGTAAAATGTGATATATTTATTAAAAAATTAGTACAAAAATTGGGCATAAACTATATGGTGTTAGCTATAGTTAATTTCTCACTGAAGCGATTTTTAAAATACTAAAAAAGTTAACATTTTAAGGGGGACACTAGACGCCATGTTATGTGTTTTTCAAAAAAATAGGTCCAAGTTGTGAGCCCCCCTTTTTTAACCCCTTGATCTCTATCATTTTAAAAAAATAGTAGTTTAGAAAGTAGATTCAAAGCACTATGAGTCTTGTTTTCATTGCATCTTCAATTTTGAGTAACTATCTTCAAGTTCTCATCCAAGATCAATATTTCCTTTTAGAAAAAAGTGGCCACTTAAGACCCATTTTCCCCCCCATCTTTGGCCACTACCCTTAGATATGATGGAAAAATTATGTAGATATAAAAATAAATAAATAGGATGGGATAGTTAGGATGAAGGAGATAGGATGGATTGGATATGGGGGGAGAGGTATGCAAATATAACCGATGGGTAAGTAGGATAGGATGGGTAGGATGAGGTAGCTAGAATGGAAGAATATTGATCCCAAATTTAGGGTGCTAGTGGATGGATGAATTATGTAGATTCCTATTTACCAAGTTTTCATCATGTTACTTTGCTAAGGTGCCATAGGAATGATTTTTACGATTGGATGCATGATTTATATTTACTTTTTGTTTTTAATTTTTTTAATTGTTGGAAAAAGGATAAGGATTTGGATAGAGTAGTGTGGATTGGAGATAGGGAGATGGATGAAGGACTCATGTATATGTTTATTGGTGATAGTATTCCATATTGAATAACTACTTGTACAAACCATGTCGATTGTTGTTGCACTCATATGTGTTGGTAAAAATAAAGCTAAGTGGTCTTATCCAATATGTAAACAAGGTACCATCGTAACTCTTGATGTGAGAGGATGTTATGAAGGGAGATCCATAATGGATGGAGAGATGAATGATAATTATTTATGTGAAAGCTTGGCTTAAAAGCATATTATGGTAAATGACTAGATGAAATTATGGGAAAATGGTGAGATGAGGAAATACCATGTGACCAAGGGGAACTAGGAGCAATTATTGCACATACCATGATGGACACTGAATATTTGCATTAGTATGTGTTTTCTAATGTTATAATTTAGATGGGGTAACTAGGATGTACTAGATTTTAGGATATAGGGGCCTAAAATAGGTTTAGGATGTTTAGGAAGGAGAGTTGGGATTGTAGATTTTGGGACATAGGGACCCAAAATAGATGGAGAAATTAGGGATTAGGATGTAGAATTAAAAGCTCCATTTGGATACTTTACTTTGCATTTGGGGATCCATATTGTTGCTATGCTTGGTTTTGGATTAATGAGCTTTTATGGATTTTTTATATATGTTGATTATGGATTTTATTTTTCTTATTTTGGGATTTTGGGAAGGAAGTAGCCTTTGAATAATTTTAAATAGAAAAACCATTTTTTGTCTTTCAAAACTAACCATATTTTTTGTATTGAACCAAATTGATATATTCCGTTCTATTAAGTAATCTTTTAGATTATTCTATTTTTCTCTTTGTGGAACTTTGATTTTGGTTTTGAAATATTACCCAAATGTGATGAAATTTTGTAACCTAACATTAATGGCCTTGAATTGGTATGAATAAAAAAGTAAACCACACATAACATTATTTTTACTCTTTTAGTTTATCAAAAATTAACTCAATCAATACTAAATTATGAGAAAATCTTAAAACTCTATTAAACTATTGTTGTTGGGACTTGTTGAAATTTTCAAGTTGTTGATCATTTTCCTCTTGGGCCTAAGTGTGTTCTATGTGTAGTTTCCAATCAAGCTCTAGATCCTAATATGGACTTGGAACCTTTAGTCCTGGATCTATATTCCTCTTCGTTCCTCACCCTCGTTTTTGTTCCTTTGGTGCCCACTAGACCTTGGGTCCATGTGAGAACAATGATGACCTAAACCTTGCATGAAATACAAATTTCTTAATTTTACATCATAAAAATAAAGATAATGTGTAAATAGCCATTGTAACTATTTTTTTTTTGCTTTTAATTGAAAATACTTCAACATAATACAATTCATTTCCTTTCACTACAACAATTAACTTTTCCTTTTCAAGTAAACATAAAAGTAAGAATACATACGAGTACAAAGCATAAATCATTGAGCTTTTGAACAAATACTAGTAACAAGGTATAGGAGTTCCGCCTTTCAAATCTTGGTTCATCAGTAGCCTGTTGTGGAGGAGAAACATGACTCAGGTGCTTTTCTGCCAACCACAAACTTATAATGTAGTTCCCTGCACATCTATTATTCAATAGATGGCCCTCCCTTCGTCGAAGGGATTGGTTGAGTAACTGATATTGTTAACCAAATGAGCATAGTGGTGTGTCCTACATAACTAGATCCTATTCAAAATGACATCCCTTGATCTAGAATGTAATACGGGATCACAATGAACTGACAATGTAATCATCGCCCAATCTAAGAGGATGTAGGTACATTACACTACTTTGGCCAAAGTATTCTAGTTCAATAAATGAATGTTTGAGTCATCTATCACATACACTACTTAGGGTTGATTTGACTTAGGGCTATCTTACACTACACATAGGTTTTTGTCTTCCTCTGGATAAATATCTATCCCAGACTAACCAACAACGTACTATCTACTAGAAATGAAACAGTTAACAAGTAACTCACACAATCCCTCCAGATTAGGAAATCTTTATCAGACGAGTACTCGAGCTTTATCCAAGTTAACCTAATAACTTAAGTTGATATACCTTACTTGACCTATTTCTTTATTTCGATCCTAGTAAATAGTAACTAATACCAACATATTCTTCTTATATGGAGATCATATAGATTATGCAATTTCACACAAATATGCATCTTAAATAACCTTCATACAATTCACTTCCTAAGTACAATCAGGTATACAATTCATGTAATAACTCATTTTCTCTTCAACATAGAAAAGTAGTTTATGAAAATACTTCCTGCCTATCCACATACAGTAAACACAAAGAACCATGATATTTTAACAATTAGAAACAAAATTGATAGTAGAAGAATGTCCCATGCCTGATATAAGCTTTCCTTCAAATGATGAAATTTTAGTCTTTCTTCACAATGCCTTAACTCAATTAATCAACTAGAAATTTCCCCTCAAGATGCTTTCTTTTTCACTCAACATAAGCTCTCAGGTTGTTATATTTCTCACTCAAAATTATACTCCTCAAATGGTGAATATTCAATATGTTATTGGTCACAGCTAAATATAGATAAAACTCAGATATCTTATTAACAATGGATTGTTAATTCCTTTGTTCTCAGCTCTCATATATGAATATGATTCTTAGAAAAATAAACTCATAAGATAAACCTCCAAAAGTCAAATGAAATTCATAATATGTAAGTAAGTTTTGAAGAATGAACTGGACAACTATTTATAGAGCCCCCAACCCAACAAATTTTCACTTTTACTAGCATGTAACTTGAAAATACTATGTTTTAAATAATTCAACATGAAATGTGGTGGGTTTCCACTCTCATACGCAACTCCAAAGAGGTGAAACGACCTCCCTTGACAAAAAAATAGAGAACATTTCAAACTTGCACATGTTTAAAAATGGAGAATTGACACCTACAGGGGCCTCCAAAAATGGTGCCAATCTAGCAATTTGGTGGGTGATTCATTTCATAGGAAATGGTCATGGTTAAAGGAAATCCACTTTGCCTGCATTCATGCCTTATTTGAAAACATATAGGTTGCATTTCCCATCCCTGTAACTTGGTCATGGTTGTACGTTTCAAGCACGTATTTCCTCAGTCGCATATTTGAACTTTATTTTCTAAAGTTTCAAATAGTTTAGATATGAAATATTTAAATTTCAACTATATGAAGAATATTTAAATAAGTGGAATATAATTTGATATCCAATAAAGAGATTCATAATATTAAACTTTATATATATATATATTGTGTATATATATATATTGTATATATATATATTGTGTAAATATATATATATATATACTGTGTAAATATATATATATATTGTGTAAATATATATGTATATCATTCAGTATATATATATATATACATACATGTATATGTAAATTATTGTCAGGCAATTATAATATAACATTATTAATATCCACAGATAATAGGTAGTGTGTGTATGTATATGCATGTATAGACCCACTCAACCTATTCACTTACATCCATTCACATTACCATCATAATGATCATAATACAACAAGACAGATATACAGATAAACATTTCTCACAAAAGTGTAAAGAAGTCAACAAGACTCCTAATACCAATGTATGAGCTATGGATGAATTATCTAGACCAACATAACTAACTTGGTTCTTCCAAACTATAGTGATGTGTGTGTATGCTCAAATAGTTCACATTACCGGTTAAATAACCAAGGCCCTCTCCTGGGTAATATTTCCCATCCGCCTAGAGGAATGGTTCACATACTTGCATCCACTGATAAAAATCATGACAATCATATGTTCACAACAATAGCAATATATATAAACATTAAAAGATAAACCAACATGATTCATTAACCTCATGCAGTATTTCACCATGAATAAAACCAATTAAAGCAACATGAAGTGAGACAATCATTAAATGTAAAAACCTCATATTGATAACAAGGTACAACATATTTTATTCATTCACATAATTCTCTTTTATAATAATCTATTCCCTATGTAGTACTAATATCTTAGTAGCTATACAATCGAGGTGTAACAAGAACCTTGCAATAGGTTGTGGTTCAATTTCCCTGGTTCTCCTTACCTCCCAATCCCTACATATCTTCACCTTTCAATCTTTATTAAACCTTGGATCTTGAAAGGAGTTCCAAGCTCCAAGTTCTTCCTAGAGTCCTCCCCTTGAATCACTTATCCATTTGTCTATCTTGCACCCTGGGCCCCATAAGGGACTTAGAATCAGGAAGTGTAGGTTTTGGTTCCTAATTCCAACCTAAAAAGAAGAAAAATAGGGTTATGGGAGAGAGGTGAGGTTGTATCGATGTGGGGTATGATGGACCTATTCTTCCTCAATTCATTAGGAAATGAAATCCACACCATAAAATGATTATCAACTCTTAGGTGAATCAAGTCAACGTGTGAATCTACAAATTTCCTTTTTGTGTCAAGATGGGGGTCCTGGTCAAACAACACTTTGGGGAGAAAAAATAAAAATAGTAAATCAACACCAAATTGCAATCTAACACTTGGAAAAAAAAGATTAAGCTCAATATTGATAGAACTAGAAAAAAAATGTAGATTAGAGAGAGGTAGATTTGAATGTACCTTTCACCAAAAGTTAGTTTCTGAAGCTGCTCTGGGACTCATTTTCCCAGGGGTGAATGGGTTCTGAGTTAGGGTTTTCCTACAACTTTTGGGAGCCTTTGATATAGATCTGAATCTTCCAATTATCCTAGGTTTCAAGTTCAAAAATCTAGAAATAAATTCTATAAGTGAGTTTCTATGAGATGAAAATTTTTACAACTTTTACAACTTTAATTTTTCTCTTCAAGCGATCTTCAAGATTTCTTCCACCTAAATCTGCAAACAAAAATCAAGAGGGAAAAATGTTTTGTTTTTGGTGAATGGGGGTTTACCTTGGTCAAACCCCATTTTGGTAATCAAACCTTGAAATAAAATAAAATATCATGAAAGGAATGATGAATGAACAACTCAATATCACAACTCACCAAACCCTTGAATAAACCTTGGAGTTTAAATCTGCAAATTGCATGAAATGGCTTCAATGGATGTGGATATTGAACCTTGAATCTTGCTTGAAATAATGAATTTGAATGCTTGAATGGATCATGAGACCTACATCATCATATTATCTCCAATAAAATGCGTGATGTAAGAAGACATTGATGTGACAATTGGATCTTGATTACTGTAATAAATATTCAATGAATATGCTCTTGAATGCCTTGAATTTCTCTTGAAATGATCTTGAAAGTGCTCTTTAATTCTAACTTGATCTCATGAAAATATTATAGGTGAAACATAGTGAAATAACCTTATATTTATAGATATGTATCCTTTATTTCCTGAAATCCAAATATCACAAGCCGACATCTAAATATAGATTTGAAAACATTAAAATACCACCAAAAATATAATTTAAATTTAGGTCCTAGGTCTAAGGGAGGACCTATTTACCCATGGGTGAATGGGTCCTAGGTCCCTAACCCTAGGGCACACATTGCTCGATGAAAAGTGTTATGTTAAGGCATTAATGAATGTTGGGTCTCCTCTTTGGAAAATGCAATTAAATAGGCTTGGGAAACAAATTAAGGGGACAATTAAGGAAAATTAAGCTCAATTAATTAAACGAGTCCTAAATATGGGTGAACGTCTAAAGAGGTAAACTTTACAACACTAAAATAAGGCACAATTAAGTCCAAATTAACACTAATTCCAAATTAAGTGTGAAAATGTAAAAGGGATACATTTTTCTACACTACATTTAGCCCCCACTTTAGTGAGAGGATAAGCACAAGTGCAAACTCACACTAAATTATATATTAAAACATATGTATGAAACAAAAAAAAAATTACTCAATCATACAACATCAAAGACTAAAAGGAAAAGTAAAAAAAACAAAGGTGGATCAAGCCTTAACTATCCAATGCGATATGGAATACGCATTAGTTGTTTGTCCAAAAGAAAAGGGTAGATCAAGCCTTAACTGTCCAATGCGATGTGGAACATGCCTTGACTATTTGTCCAAAAAATTTCATAAGCGAAACGTGATGTACACTATGCAACAACAAAACAAACTCACTCTAGGCTAATGGAACTTAGGTTGTCCACTAAGTGAGCCCCCGAAAAGTATCTTAGTGAGAAATTCATACGAGGTCTGTAGGCTCTCACTGTACTAACAATACCAAAGCTATCCCTCTTAGGGAACACCATGCCTAATGTCTCCAAGAGTGGAAAAGTCAAGGAAAAAAGATTCATAACTTAGGTAATGTAACATGTAGCATCACCACTAAGAGGAAATTCATATGCCAAGAAATATCACGCTCTCAAAGGACATTAAACCCATTGAAACCACTAAGAAAAAGACACATTGCAAGAAGAAAAAAAATTGCACAATAAGCATAAGGGATTTTAAAATTTTCAAAAATAATAATGCCAATGTATGCCCCCACTTTAAATAAATTGCTAACACTATTGTTGTAAGCAATTTACTTTAAAGTAGAAAATAATCAATGCTAAACAATAAAAGAGACATGCAAGCTTATTTGGAAAGCTCTATGCCAAGTCATATGTTTCCAATTGAACCTATGTCATGAATAAGAGATGAAGGGGTTGCCCCCAAGATGAAATCCCAAACACATAAGGGATTTACATATTTTGGGTCAATATATCTTTGCTGCAATGTGATTATATAGCTCAAAAACATCAACATTCCCAAAATACTTGCAGAATAGGAAGAATGACACATAGAGAGAGAAAATAAAGAAAAACCTTTTGGGTCAACATGGAAGAGATTTAAATTTATCGACACCTTGTGTCATCCCCAAAAGGAAAACACAAGAAAAAAGAAAAGATAAATGTTTACAAAATATAAAATAATGTAGATACAAATAGAGGAATGCACATGAAGAGAGATACATCAAATAGAACAGTACAGGAGATCACATTACACACATGCAATCACACGAAGAACATGTAAAAGAAAAAAAGACAAGACTAGTAAGGTACATGTGAGTAAACCTATAGCAAGTTTTCTGCATCCCAATCTTGATTAGAATATGCAAAAGGAAAATAACTAGCCAAAGGGACTATTGATTTTATGATCAAATTTAATGCACAAAAATTTAATTCAAAATCATACAGAATAACACAACATATACCCTGGGAAAACCCTCCACTTGAGGGAGAAAAACCCAACAAAAAATATATCTCTTATATATATAAGCAATGACAACAAAACTCTTTACAATGAGGCCTAATACAAGGCCAATATTCAACACCAACAATGGTTGCAATAACAAATAACAATCTTCCCTTCCTTGAACACAAATTTTCTCTTCAATGGATTCACAATCTGCCCTAGAAGAAATTTTCACTTGATAGAAGGAGCTACTCTTGATAGAATTCACACTTGCTTGTAGGAAGGAATCAAAATTGCTTGATGCCAAATGGAGTGGAAATGACCTCCTATAAATAAATATCAATAGAGAGGTTGCACCTCTTCAAGATCTAGGCCAACCACCATAAGAAAACATAATTACAAACAATAATTACAAATACAAGGAAGGTTGGACAAGATGAATATACAAAGTAGGTCGGCCAAAAATGAGAATTACATTGTTTCCATGTGAAGCACCCCTTCACATTAATTATCACAAATAAATGTAGTCACAAGAGGCTGGAAGAATGAGCCTGAAGGTGCTAAACATCAACTCTCCCTCTCAGCTAGGGATAAATACTTCCAGCTGCATAAGGCATATCACCTCATCATGATGTCAACCACAATGGCTACTCCCATGTGTGGAAAGAAGAGATATCAACTCACTGTGATATCAACCATCATGGCTACTCCCATGGATGGTAAAGAAAGATATCACCTCATCGTGATATCAACCATCATGGCTACACCCATGGATGGAAAGAAGAGATATCACCTTACCATGATATCAACCATCATGGCTACTCCCATGGATGGTATGCACAAGTGCTCATCACTCAACATGATGTCACCTCATCGTGGCATTCACCATGGCTCTCCTAGAGGGTGAAAAAACAAGTATAAGAAAATCATCACAGACTCTCTCATGTGATGTTTTCATGGAGTCACACACATGACATCCACCATGGCTCTCCCAGAGGCTAGAAACAAGGGATTTCACCTCAAATCTCAAAGAGAAATGCATTAACAAGGGCTTGCACCTCAAATCTCTCTCAAAGAGAAATGTATTAAAGAGGATCACTGAGACTCCTTCTCAGCTAGGGCTTCATTTTCCACCATACCAAGCTTGTCTCGAAAGTGCACAAAATTTATCTTAGAGAGAGGCTTGGTGAGAATGACTATCATCTACTCATTAGTGCTGATATACCTCAACTGAATTGCTTTCCTCAATACTATATCTCTGATATAGTGGTATTTGATCTCAACATGTTTAGTTTTGTCATGAAACACTTGAATGACAGAAAGCTTCTCACAACTTTGATTATCACAAAGGATGATAGTTGAATCCAATGATTTTCCAAACAATCTTGCAAGGAGCTTCCAAAGCCACACTGCTTCTCGAGTTGCCACACAAGATGAAATATACTCAACCTCTACGATGCTCAATACCACTGAAGACCGCTTCCTACTACACCGGGAGATCATCGTAGACCCCAAATTGAAACAACATCCAGAGGTGCTCTTCCGATCAGTGACACACCTTGCCCAATCAGAATCAATATATCCAAGTAGCTCCAAGTCCACATTAGAAGAATACCTCAAGCCATATCCAACTATGCCACACAAGTATATTAGGATATACTTCACTGCAACTAGATGTATTTTCCTTGGTTCACACATGAACTAACTAGGTTCACTCACTGCATAGCAAATATATGGTCTATTATTGACTAGATACATCAACGATCCAATCAACTTCCTGTACATCATGGGATCCACTGGATCTGAAGTGGCTGTAACCTCTTTCAATTTATGCAAGTTGGTTTCCATGAGTATAGACATGGATTGGAAATCCACCATATCAAATCTCTTCAAAATAGTATACTTCCCTTGACTTAGAATCATCTCATCTAGCTTTTTCCATACTTCTAAACCAAGGAAGTAGTGCATGTAGCAAAGATCCTTCATTTCAAATTTAGAAGCTAACTCCTTCTTGCATTTGATAATGAGACGATCTTCTCCAATAAGAAATAAATCAACATAAAGAACCAAGATCAACTAGATTACCATGTTCTTCAGGTTCAGTAGTCTCCGTCTGAATCTTCAAGTACTTGCATCAACCTTCTAACCTCTTCGTCCAATATTCCCTGCAACACTTGCCTTAGATAATTTTATTCCAGCACACACCTCTGGTACCATAGAGAGTTCAAAATTTTCCTCCTCAACCTCATCCTAGATCACTCTATTTTGAATAGGTTTGCAAAGCTACCAATGCCAAATCCAGATGACTGTCTTGAGCAATTCTAATCTTGGCAGTTGAAGGGATCCTCTAAGGATTTAGCACCTAGACTTGCAATATAGTAATCTTCACTTCTTCTCAGTGAGTTACAAAACTCCCTCTTGATCCCTGCTTTAGAGATTGCAAAGAAGACTTCTAGAAGTGAACTCCCTCTAGCCACCAACTCAGTCCCATGGCTGCAAGTTGCTTGATGATTTCTTTGGTCGGCATGAATTACTCACAAGATTCCTCAAGATTTTCATCACTAAGCAATCTCTCATCACCTTCTTGCTCTTAGATGATCTGTCTTGGAAGCATTTTAGAGAGAGATTACTAATAGTTTATAACTATCCAAAGAAATATCAATGCTAGAAGCATACAAGGTTTACTATCTCAAGTTATAGCATGAATACATAACAATTTATTAACAATATTAAAACATGAATAAATACATCAACCTATAAGAGAAATATATCAAAAGGATCAGAATGAAGGGATAAAGAACTTATCTTTATTGAATTTTGATATAACTCTTTCTTCCACCTTTTATTCTTCTTGAGAGTGCTAAACTCAGCATAACAAAAGACAATCTGCACAACTACAGTTTTCTTAAATGCATTGTGCAATTAGCATGTAGAACCAACCCTCTCCAAGAGACAAGGCTCTATCATAGTTCATGCATTAGAGAATGATATCAATGTGACCAACTAATCGCTATCAAAATTGTAGTTCTCTTTTTATTTTAGAGTCACACTCAAAAATCTTCACAACTAGCATGAAAGTAACTTGCAATGAATAATTTTGAATCTTGAAAGGAGCTTATGTCAATGAACACAATTCAAGAGAAACTACAATCTCTCTTTAATAATCACGCATGATCCAAATAAATGAAGTAACTGAAATTCAGCCTAGAAAGGTGATTTCAAACAAAACAAAAAATACTTATCTCTTTAAATATTCTGATGGGTAAGATATGTTGCTCTTGTGCTTAAATCAATACACAACCTGCATGGCTTGAACATAGGCCCATGACTTAGAATAGAAATTCCCTAGAAACCTTTTGAGGAGAGATCCCATCCACATCTGCAAATGAAGCATGTTGATTAGGCCTGGTTGGGAAATCCTTTGCATAGTGACCAAACTTGTCACATCGAAAACATTGAATACAAGATATATCCTTCTTCTTCTTGAATGAGGGAGCACCATCTGACCCTTTATCTCTATTCCTCTTGAAGTATCCTTTCTTTCCTCCTTTTCCTTTCTTCTTCGAGGATTGAGTGGAAATAACACAAATGTCTTCATTTGTAGAGCTTCAACTAATACCTCTTGCATCCAACCAAGACTCTTCTTGAATACAATCTTCCCTCAACTGATCAAACTTGGGAAGTTTCGATCTTGCACTGATTCCTTGAATGTAAGACTCCCAAGATGAAGGAAGACCATTAAGAGCCAACATGGTCAAATCCTTGACATCAACAATATGACCAATGGTAGAGAGTTGATCTCTTAATTCAGAAATCTTTATGAAGTAAGCAATGACATATTCTCCTTCCGCCATCTTAACATGATGAAGTTATTGCTTTAATGCAAGTGCACGGCTTGTATTGTTGATCTCATACATCTCCTCCAAAGTCTTAAGCATCTCTCTTGATGTCTTCAACTTAGAGATGATCGGAACAATATGGTCCTTCACAAAATCAACTAACATCTTCTTTGCCTTAGTATCTTTCTTCTTCCATTGAATCTTCCCTTCCTCATCAGTAGGCTCAAAAACTTTTCTCTCCAAAAAATCAGCCAATTCATTTTACTCCAAGGTGAGCATAATTCTGAATCTCCAAGATGTGAAATTTGTTGCTCCCTCAAGTCTGTCCTCAATCTTGAGTCTATTCACCATCTTAAAAAAGGGATAGATGTGATCAAACATCAGAAAGAGTAATAAGAGTAATGCTGCAATACTA
Organism: Sequoia sempervirens; assembly: GCA_007258455.2. Lineage (NCBI taxonomy): Eukaryota > Viridiplantae > Streptophyta > Pinopsida > Cupressales > Cupressaceae > Sequoia > Sequoia sempervirens. The sequence continues at coordinate 85,327 of VDFB02370960.1, forward strand.
AATCTAATCAAGATCTTCTTCAAACCCACTCTGATACCATGTTTATTTTATGATCATATTTAATGCATAGAAATTTAATTCAAAATCAAACACAATAACATAGCATATACCCTGGGAAAACCCTCCACTTGAGGGAGAAAAACCTAGCAACAACTATATCTCTTATATATATAAGCAATGGGAACAAAACTCTTTACAATGAGGCCTAATACAAGGCCAATATTCAACACTAACAATGGTTGCAATAACATATAACAATCTGCCCTTCCTTGAACACAAATCTACTCTTCAATGGATTCACAATCTACCCTAGAAGAAATTCACAATTGATAGAAGGAGTTGCTCTTGATAGAATTCACACTTTCTTGTAGGAAGGAGTTGAAGTTTCTTGATGTCAAATGGAGTGGAAATGACCTCCTATAAATACATATCAATAGAGAGGTCACACCTCTTCAAGATCTAGGTTGGCCACCATAAGAAAATATAATTAAAAATACAAGGTCAGCCAAGATGAAGATACAAAGTAGGTTGGCCAAAAATAAGAATTACATTGTTTCCATGTGAAGCGCCCCTTCACATTAATTATCACAAATAAATGTAGTCAGAAGAGGCTGGAAGAATGAGCTCGAAGTTGCTAAACATCAACAGGGACAACATCAAGTGCCAAACTAGGACAAGGCTATCTAACACCTTTCCCCCCACTAAGTGTAGGTCAAGGATGAATCGAGATGATTGATGAGAATGAGCTCCTTGCAATAAATAATATGATCTGTAATGAATTTTAAGCATGCAATAGTGAGTATGCTATGATCCTACAACTATTACATGGCAAGGAGAAAAGTGCATGCTTTTAGTCAAGATGGATCCCTAAGGGATCTAAATTTCTTCAATAATTCTTGTAAACCACAACAATTATCGTTGTGATGTCCAAAGAATCTATGATAGGCACACTATGGTTCATTTTGATTAGTTTTCTTTTCGGTTAGATTTTCATGTTTAGGTGGTAATTTGATTAATCCCCAATGTAGAAAAGTGTAAAAGGCATTCTCAATCTTGGATATTTTTAATAGGTCATGGAAAGATTCAGGAAGATCATACATCTCTTGTAGCTAAGGTTTTTGATGGTCATGCAGTTTCAACTTTTTCTTTGGTTTGACAATTGTTTGGTCATAAATTTCATCTTCTAACTTTAAGGCCTTCCCTTTCTCAGAAAAGGATGTGTTAGGAGTAGTAATGTAATCAAAATTTGTGTTTTATTTTCTCTTATGTGTGGGAAATGTATTGGAAGCTGGTTGAGGAGGAGGAAAATTGTTGTTAATGAGATGGACCACGGTACATATTGTGTGTATGAAATATTGGATCAATTTAGATAAAATGTTTATCAATAAGACATTAAATCAAGAAAACTGAAAAAATAAATAGAATAAGCAAACCATTATTGCAGCTTCCCCAAAATCGTCTTATCTCTCTCTAACTCCAGCATTTTGTTGGTTTCCAAATGGCTCTCAGATCAGTAGATCAAGCTCAACAAAAGGACAGCATGAAGAACGAGATATAAAATGCATATTATGCTAAATGCAAGGCTATAACACAATGCAAGATTTTGAAGGTTGATAATGGAGGAATATCGGTTGCTCAATTCTCGGCTGTAATTTGATATGATGACAAATGGAGAATGATAAGAATGAATGAAATATTGAAGAATTATTTTGACAGCATGCAGATGTCTGAAGAAGATCCCCTAAATGGCCTGTGAAAGGTTTGATTTATAGAGTTTCCAAAAGGATTTGATTGGC
>VDFB02370961.1:0-10380 GCA_007258455.2 Sequoia sempervirens
TAGTTGTATTTTGTGTGATCTTGTGTCTATAAAAACAAACATATATCTAGTGGTTAAGGTTGGCTATCATTATTGAGTTTTCTTTTGGAGTGAATTTGTGAAGCATGGCATGGGATGTGTGGATTCATGCTTGGACACATGGGGATGCATTGGAGGGATTTATACTTCATAGGTATTCATTGTAACTCTTGTATTGCTTTATTGTTGAATAATATGTTGGAGTATGGATGATTTTGGAGGCTTGGTTTTTCCCTCTTAAGGGTTTTCCCAACATATATCTTGTGTTATTTTGTGGCTTATCTATTTGATCTATGCATTTTGGCAACTTTTATGCATGTTTACCTCTCATGGGTTATGTAGGAAATGAATAAGATGGTGGGTTGAATGTAATATTTCCTAACAAGTGTTGACCAACTCAAATGTCTTCCTTGGTGGCTTTCGATATTATGTCACTTTTATTGAGGATTCAACAAGAAAGATATGGATTTATTTCCTTAGGTAGAAATATGATGTATTTGTATACACCTAAAAATGGTCACATCACATACTTTGGTAATTAATTAAATATTTTTAATATTTAATTAAATCTTTGAATTCAATTTGCATATAAATAAATTTAAATAATTTATTTATATTTGTTCATTCTTTCATTTCGATTAAATAAATAAGTTTATTTAATCACTTTTCTTATTCATTTCTTAATTAATTAAATAAACATTATGATTTATTTATATTAATTACCATTTAATCTTGGTTTGAATATTTTATTCAAATAAAGATTAAGTATTCTTTTCTTTTAAAGTCTACTCACAGTTAAATATCTCAAATTAAATTCTTCTAAAGTCTATTTGCAATTAAATATTCTAAATATTTAATTGAGTCTTCTATAGTTCTAAAATTAAATATTTCAAAAATATTTAATTTCCTCAAAACTCACACAAAATTAAATAAATTTATGTATTTATTTATTTAATTTGGGATTATCTTCAACAACCGTGAAACAAACTTCAAAAACAGAAAATTAATTTCTCTATTTCTATGCAAGCTTGTTCCCGTGGGTTGAAGACAAGGCTCCATTCTTCTCTCCAACCTCCCAACATCTTCCATCTTCCTCTCAACCTCTTCATCTCTCACCATTCAAATCTACCAGACAATCTCACATCCATTGATCTTTGCCAGCCAGGCTCTTGCCTGCAAAAAGCTATAAAAAGGACTGCCAGGTCTTTGAAATCATAAAGAAGCTTTCATATAGGAAAACTATAGTCAAATAGCTTTCAAGCATCCATAGAATATTCTTTTAGCATTCATAGATTGTAGAATCATTCCATATCATGGCCAATCATCCTCATAGTTTAGTTTTAGAAGCATCCATAATCCACAGCCCCTGTGCATAATCTACAACCCCTATGCATATCTGTATCAGCATTTTTCACTCCACCAACATATAGGATAGAGAATCACTTTCCTCTTTGCACACTTGTTCTGGAGGTTGCCATTCAGAGAAGCTTTGCTTACACAATTTGAGAGCAACAGCTTCAAACAAATCCCTAAAGATAGAGGAAAATGGAATGGTTCTGAAGAAGCTCTGTTTGTTTTCTTTGAATTCAATTATCTTGCTTTCTTTAGTTTAATGTTTCATTTTGTGTGATTTTTTTATTTCATTTTGATACACATATTTCTATCACACATTTTTGGCTCCCACCGTGGGGCTCTTGCCCCTATTTTAACATATTTTTGTAGGTTTTTCTGATAGGTTATGGCTAAAACATTGTATTAGTGCAATAAACATGCTTCAGCGCAGTTCACATCTAGTTCAGCCCCTATGACTCATCCTGTAGTGCCCGTGATCCATCCTGCAACGCCCGTGACCCATCTTGCAGTGCCCATGATCGATCCTGCGGCACTCGTGATTCATCCTGCAATGCCCATAACAAATCTTGTAGTTCCCGTGACTCATCCTGCAGCGCCCGTGACAGATCCAACAATGCCCGTGATAGATCCTACAGTGCCCATAAACTCTATTTTAGCGCCCTTGATGTTTGTTTTAGCAATTGTAATCTGTAACTTAAATATGATTTGACTAGATCCGACGCGACTGTGAATAGTAAGAACTTTAAAATAATGAAGCAATCCTAGGATAGTCACATAATTCAAAATTAAGCAATCCTAAGATAGTCACATAATTTAAAATCAAGCAATCCTAGGATAGTCACTTCATTTTCTATTTTGGGATAAAAAGAACTCCATGTTTTTGTGAAGCAACATCTTCACCTAGCATAGCAAATTTCTATTTGGGCTTAAAATTGAACTCTTGTTTGCTTTGCTTTAAACGGTGATAGGCCTATGCTCTCCCCTTAACTGGGTGATCAAAATGCCAAACTCATCTATTTCATTTCATGCAATTTTAAGTTTTTATAATACCTTTTAGAGAGCTTGCTCTTGTGTGAAAAAGTACTCACCCAAGAGGAATGAGTGAAGTGGGTTCAAGCCAAAGCTAGGCTATTCCACCCCACTATAAAATTTAAAGCAAATTTGGGGAAACCCTCTTTTGACGGTAGTGTGCAAGATAACCATCCCCAAAGCCTTTGTTCTAAAGGTAGGGAGGTCTCTCGAGGGAGTATATCATTTTCTGCACCGAATGGAAACCCTTACTACAAACTTAGTGTAGTATCCAACCGAAGTCAATTTCTGAACATCATAATAATCACAGTGTAGGGGAGGGAAGAATCTACCCCCAAGATACTCACCATATAACTGCCAAGGATTGTTTGCTCAGGGGATCCGGTATCCACTTCCGTCACTCTGAGTACGCACCTGGAAAAGACAAAAACACTGGCACCTTTTCAGGGGTGACACGGCTGTGTGAGTCGATGTAGTTCTAAGATGTGGGTTGTTGATTACTATGATGACCTACTTGAGAGCTAAGAGTGAGTCTGTTTGATCTATCTATCATGTGTAAAACCTGTTAAAACAATTTTTGAAAAACATTTTGGTTATACATTTGATGTTTAGTATAGGAATTAAAAACAACTATTCTATAACTTGTTTGAAGTGTTTTCAAAACATTAATTCAGTTAAGATCATCCAAAACTCATGATTACCTTGATTACTCTCATGTTACGAAATTGGAAATCCACAAATTTTGTTAAGAAATCCATTCTCAAACGAATCAAAAAGACAAAAAGACCCCTTAGCCACAAGAAACTATTGAAGAAAAGATGATTCTTGTACCAAAGCCAAAATGTTTTACTTAAATATAGAACATTTCTTCATCGATATCATGACTATGTTAGAGGTTTCACTGATGATTATGTTGTAGAACCATTATACTCACGAGCTTTCTTTCAAAGAAGAGCCCTTTCTCAAAGGCACAACCATAGTCAACATATTCGTTTTTGTTATATTCCCCAACCTGCAATTGAATATTCTACTCGTCCAAATCAATTTCTGCAATAGAGAACTCAATCACATTAGGCATTCATCACAAAATCCATCCTTTTACAAAACTACAATAAAACTTCATACAGTGAAAAATCATCCTTTTCTTGATCTTTTGCTTAAATTCCCACCAACAGGATTTTCATCCTTTCAATTAGGGAACACAAGCTAAAGGCTAGAAATCTTTCAAGTCATAGAATCTTCATTCTATCCTAACTTTCATATCTATCACAAATTGCACTATTTCATTCTTTTGATCAAAAGCTAGTAGAATTTGGAACAAAGCTTATGCCTGTTTTCACGAGATCTCAAAAACACATGGAAAAAGATGAAGGAGAAACCACTACAAGTAAAATGGGAGACCATAATGAGAAATAAGAGGAAACATTTAATGTTGAAGAATTAACAGAAGAAAAGCTTCAAAAAGTAGAGCAAGATCCTCGATTCCATAATCTTATGGAAAGGATTTTAGAACGAAACAAAGAAAGATATTTTATTTCATTAGCTAATCAAGGAGCTTAGTTACCTTACAATTTTGATATAGAAGGGATTAAACAGAATCCTAAAACTCCTTCTACTGATTTTAGTGCCCTTACTCAATAGATAAAAGAATTACAAGGGCAAATAAAGGAAATGCAAGGGGGTGCAACAAAGAAGTATGTTTTGGATAACATATCTCCTTATCCATTCGATAGGAGTCTTCAAATGATCCCTTTTCCAAAACATTGCGAAATCCCTAAATTTGATAGGTACAATGGAAAAACTGATCCCATTGAACATGTGAGGGATTTCTGAAATATGAGTCTAGAATTTGCTTATGACGATACCTACTTAATATGATTGTTTCCACGAAGTATGGGTGGACAATCTATGGAGTGGCTTTCCAAGATCACTCCCCCCATCAAAACCTTTGAGGAGTTAATAAATCAGTTTATATCACAATACGCCTACAACATCCAACACCAGATAACAATGCTTGATCTTTGTAAAGTGAAACAAAAAGTAGGAGAATCCTTCACTACGTTTTTGCAAAGATGGAGAAGGTTGTTTGCACGATATTCCCATCCTATTCCTGAAAAGAAAAAGATGGATATCTTCATCAATAGCCTAGATCAAGAATTAAGTTACAGGCTTAATCTTCATTGTCCTCATAACTTTGAAAAATTGATTGAAAACGCAATCACCATTGAAGGGTCCTTGGTTAAACGAGGAGTGATAAAACTTGATAATCCAAGTTCATCCAACCAAAACAACAATGATAAAACAAGGTTTTGGAATAGAAATAAAAATGTTGTCAATGATGGTATAGTAGATGCAAATAATCTACGAACAAGACCATCTATCTTCAACCTATCAAGTGCTCTATGAAACAATCAACAAGCAAATACCAACCAACAAGGAAATATCTACCAACAAGGAAACAACAATCAACAAGGACAAAACTCCAAGTAAAGAAAGAAATGACAAATCAAAACAACAAGGATAATCATGGTAATTTCAATAACAATCTTGGTAATACCCAAACATCAAATCTACCAAGACCTCCATTCTTTTCAAATCGACGGAATTTTACCACTTTGGGTAAATCTCTTGAGTCTGCTCTCAAGGAGCTTCTTGATAATAAGGTTATCACATTACCACCACAAAGAGATTTTGAGCCACGAGTTAAACCACCATCATGGAATGACTTGTATTATTGCAATTATCATCAATGTAAAGGTCATAGAATGAATAATAGTCAAGCTTTGTGAAATCTAGTACAAGATTTAATTGACAATGGCACTATTTCAATTGAAGGACATTATACCAATGATGATCATCAAGCATTCAAAGATCCTTTACCAAACTATCAAAAAGGGGAAACATCAGATACCAAAGTGAAAAGAATAAATAATGTTGAAGACAACATAATCCGCCACATCTATGCAGATGATCAACGGGTTAATGTTATCAAAATCAAGGAAAAACAAGAATATCAACAGGTTAATGTGACTACAAGAGGACAAGCAAAAGTTGTTCTAAAAGGGAGTTCATCTAAGGTAGCTATTCCTTCTCCAAGTCATTATAATTTAGTTGATCAACTGAGAAAAACATCAGCTCAAATTTCCATCCTTGAGCTTCAAAATATCCCCATACACAAGAATATTTTAGAAGAAGCTCTTGTAAACACAATAGTCAACACTAATCTGGATGTAAAAAAATTTCAAGCCATGGTGGGACATTTGTATTCCCCCACTTGTCTTTCATTTTCTGAAAAAGATGATGCCTCCATGACACATCCACATAATTCATCGCTTTATCTTGAAGTCATGATCCATAAACACTGAATCAGACATGTCTTAATAGATGGAGGAGCCGGTTTAAACATTTGTACCTTAAAGCTAATACATGCCTTAGGACTATCAGAAAATTCCATTGATCCACGAAGGAAAATAACTATCAAGGCATATGATGATGAAGAAAGAGCTTCCAAAGGACTAATAATGCTACCTATCAGAGTGGGACCTGTTGTGAAAAACACATTTTGTCAGGTTCTAGATCGGGATCTTTCCTATAACATACTTTTGGGTCGTCCATGGATTCACATGATACAAGAAAATTATCAACATGTACCATCAATGCCCTCAAGCTCGTAGATGATGGATGTGAAATAACTATACAAGCTGATTACAATAGCACCCAAACTTGTTCAAATCTCTCCGAAAGCAACTCAAGACACCTTGTGCCTCATAATAGGGAGGTTCTCCTTTGATGTTTCTTCTTCCAATCTACAAGGCCAACTGCAAGAATTGACAAAAAATCTTGACACTAAGCTAAAATTTAAAGACAAAGGAGTAGGCGAATATTCGCTATCTCTTTCTAGCTTACCTCCTTCTCCGAGGTCACATGGTCAACCAACCTTATCAAATCAAAAGATTGCAATAGCCTCTACATCCCAAGCTTTTCTGCCAATCACAAAGTTTGATGGACAATTTATTAAAGCCAACACCATTGAGGAAGAAGCTGAAGATAGGGACATCCTAAGTTGGCTATACAAAGATGAAGATGAATCTCTCTTGCACATTAAGTTACCTACAGAACAATGTGGTAAGGGGTACACTATCATGCAGAAAATGGGCTATGAAGGAAATGGTCCCATAGGAAAAAGAAGAGAAGGAATCGTGGAGCCAATTCAACCTATTTCAATACATCCAAATGATAAAATAGGATTGGGATATGGTAAGGATAAAGAAGAGCCAGTTTTATAGCAAGCACAACAAACTTATGAAAGAGAATCAATTTTAGATAAACACCATGAAGATGTCACTCTACATGAATCAGTTTTCCAATTGCAAAACAATTCAGATACTGATTCTAATGAATATGAATGGGACACCATTTATAATGATGAATTTTGGAGAGACAAACAAGTTGATACCATACACAAATATGTACCCGTTCTCATACAAGGAGAAAGCTCGGGAACACAATCACTTGAATTTGATTCATGATATAACGATGACTCAACTAAGGATGATTCATATTTTCATGAGATTGATAATCGACAAGAGAATACCATCATAGACCTTGTCTACCATGAAAATGACAACCACATCATGACTTTGACAGCTCAAGACCTTACCCAACCTAATGATCCCATGCCTTTAGTTTATCCAAAACTTATTGATTGGGACAATGATGCACCTATCCATATCCCTACATTTCATGATGATGAGGACATTAGAAATTTCCTTTGTTCCTCTAATGAGGAAAATAATTGTTTCATCCAAGAATTTCATACTCACGATTTTGATAGGGAGGGTGTCAAGTCTCTTAGCTGCAAAATAAATGAAATAAAAGATGGATCTATCGGTGAAAACCGAAAAATGGTAGTGGTAGATCACAACAAGAGAAAAATAAAGAGCCAATCCGATAGTGAAAACCTTTCTAAGGCACTGAAGGATGAGAAACTTGACACTCTTCCCAAGCATTATCACGAAATATCTTCTATTTTGATCGAACCAATAGAATCAATCAACATAAGTACAACAGAGTAGCCAAAAATCTTGCAACTTGCAGCGTCATTAACAGCCGAAGAAGTACTGAAATTCATGGAGTTCTTGAAGGAGAATCAAATCAACTTCGCTTGGTCATATGCTGATATGTCGGGGTTAGATCCTAATATGATAATGCATCATTTATCTATAAACGCAGGGGCAAAACCTGTGAAGCAAAAACTCAGAAAAATGCATCCACATGTTGCGTTATTAGTTAAAGAGGAATTAAAGAAGCTTTTAGATGTTGGATTCATTTGGACTATTGACTATGCAAAATGGATTTCCAATATTGTACCTATTTCAAAGCCAGATGGAAGGATTAGAATTTGTACAGATTTCAGAGATTTGAACAAAGCTTGTCCCAAAGATGACTTCCCTTTGCCGAACATAGATATGATTGTTGATTTAACTGCTAGCCATGCAATGTATTCATTAATGGATGGATTTTCATGATACAACCAGATAAAAATTGCACCAGAGGATCAAGATAAAATAGCGTTCACGTGCCCTTGGGGTACCTATTGTTGGAACGTAATGCCATTTGGATTAAAGAACGCGTGAGCCACTTATCAAAGAGAAATGATGAAAATTTTTCATGATATGATGCATACATTCATGGAATATTACGTTGATGATCTCCTTGCCAAATCTCACACAAGAGGACATCTTGAAATCTTATCAAAAATCTTTGTCAGAATGGAGAAGTTCAATGTTCGATTCAATCCAAAGAAATGTGTATTCGGCGTTACATCTGGAAAACTCCTAGGATACATTGTTTCTGAAAAGGGCATAGAGGTTGATCCAGAAAAAGTACAAGCTATAATAGACATGCCGCCACCAAGAAATATCAGTTAGCTTCGATCATTGCAAGGATGACTACAGTCTATCAGGCGGTTTATAGCTTAACTGGCAGACAGAAGCTTACCATTTACACATTTATTGCATAAGAATGTCCCATTCAAATGGGAAGAAAAATGTGAAGCAACATTCAATCAGATCAAGCAATATCTTATGCATCCACCAATTTTAATTCCACCCATTCCAGGAAAGCCACTCATAATTTATATTTTCAGCAATAGAAGTATCCTTTGGGAGCATTACTAGCACAAGAGGATTCTACAGCAAAGAAAGGGCATATACTATATCAGCTAGAACTTTAACAAGTCATGAATTAAACTACACTTTCATTGAAAAAGCTTGCCTCGCAGTGGTGTTTGCTTCCCAAAAGTTGTGACACTATATGTTGGCTCATACAGTTAAGCTGATAACCAAAATTGATCCACTAAAATACCTTTTAAGCATAGCTACTTTAATAGGAAGACTTGCAAAATAGGTAATGATCTTAAGTGAGTTTGACATTCACTATGTAGATCGAAAAGCTATTAAAGGATAGGTCATCACAGATCAGTTGGCCAAAGCACCTTTACAAGAAGAAAATCCAATGCACATTGAATTTCCTGATGTAGATGTCTTCATAGCAACAATTAAGAACTCATTGACATTGTACTTTGATGGATCTTATACGCAACATGGCTCGGGGGCAGGGATTCTTTTTGTCACACCTGAAGGACATACCATTCCACAATCATATCGGTTGATGTTTCCTTGCACAAATAACATAGTTGAATATGAGGCATTGCTCATAGGGATAAAGATAGCCTTAGAATGGCGGATTACAGAGCTGCAAGTCTACGGTGATTCAAAACTTGTCATTAATCAAATCAATGATGATTATCAAACTAAAGATGATAAGTTGTTACCTTACAAGAACATGGTGGATGATTTTAAAAAGTATTTTGTGTCAATCAAGTTTTCACAAATCCCAAGGATTGATAATAAAGCTGCAGATGCAATGGCTACAATTGCTTCCTTATTACAACTATCAGAAGATCAAACCAAGCATGAATTCTTGGTGGAACAATTGTTTTCTCCTGCCTATGATAATCCTGGGACCCAAGTCATATGCCATTTAACCAGTTTTGACTCACCTTTATGTGAAATTTGTGACTTATACCTATTTGAAAGATAACATCTTACCTTCGGACTTATCTCGAAACCAAAAAAGGAATTCCATATGCCAATCATCTCGTTATACGTTGATCGCCAATATCCTTTACCGACGTGGTCTTGATGGTATGCTCCTTCGATGTCTTGAACATGATGAATCTAAAAATGCCTTACAAGAGGTTCATGGTGGTATTTTTGGAACTCATTCAAGTGGTTTAACCTTAGCCAAGAAACTTGTCGAATGGGATATTATTGGCCTACCATGGAGAAAGAATCTTTTACTTTTGTCCAAAAGTGTTCATCTGAGATCCATAGGAATCTTATTCATGCACCTCCACAAGAACTGCAACGTTTCACTCTGACATGGCCTTTTTCTCAATGGGGACTAGATCTTGTTGGAAAAATTCAGCCTTCATCATCAAATGGGCATAAATTCATCATCGCGGCTATCAAATATTTTACAAAATGGATCGAAGCTATTCCTTTGATAGCGTGACGGTAAGTAAATCGTCATTCATTCTGAATTACATCATTTTTAGATATGGAATTCCTAATTCTATCATTACTGATAATGGGAGGCCTTTCAAGAATCAGGATGTTGATGAACTTTGTGAAAGATTTCAACATCCAACACAAGTTCTCTACACCTTACTATCCACAAAGAAATGGTCAAGTAGAAGCTTCAAACAAAACAATCTTGAAGATCTTGAAGAAGACAGTAAATGATGTCGGTTGTGATTGGCATGTCCAATTAAATCCAGCTTTGTGGGCATACAAAACTAGTATTTGCACACCAACAAGAGCTACCCCATATGCCTTGGTCTATGGAGTAGAAGCAATCTTACCATTAGAGGTTGAAATACCTTCGCTTCGGGTCTAACTCAAGGGATTGATAAAT
>VDFB02370963.1:0-24730 GCA_007258455.2 Sequoia sempervirens
CACCCTCTAGATATCGAACTGATTCATCATTTTACCCTCAGATCAGCTCCACGTCACTTAGGTTCTATTGCCCCCATCCATAGGGGAAGTCAAACAGTCAAATCGTTGATAGTTCATATTTGGTTCCTTTAGATTGGTTGAGCATACTCCACATAGACTCTTCAGGGGGTCAAAAGCTTCTCCTGTAGAATCGCATGTCAGTGAGACACAAATTGTGTCTCCCTGATGTGATTAAACCTTCCTGTGATTACTGGCATAGCTTGAAACTGTTGATGGGAGCTCTTGTCGAGCCTAAAGAGTCATACCGATATCCTTTAAACTGTCAGCAAGACACAAATCCTTTGTTGAGACATCATGCCAACTTCCTCGCTTTACCGAGCGCTACATTTCTTTTGGCGAGACACCTAGAAGTCAGGAAGACTTTATGGCGAGGTTGATTAGTCATACCAATGTTGCCCATGTGGTCGCCAAGACAATCATTATCAAAAAGACCTTTTGCCGAGCTCCTTCTCTCTCACCGAGATCTCCTTGTCTTTCATTGAGACTTTGGCCTGTCAGCCAGACTTCATACCAAGCTTCTCGTATTCCACCAAAGGCGCCAGGCATGTCGGTGTGACCTTTCATCTTCGATGAGACCTCCTGTCGAGCTCTCTTTTTTTAGCAATGCTGCTTTCCTTTGGTGAGACACTTTGACTTTGCCCAGACCTCTCACCGACATTTTTTCCTTCCACTGAGTTTCTCATTTGTTGGCAAGACAACATTGAGTCGAGAAAACCTTTTGACGAAACCAATCGCTTGTCTCGGGCCCCAAGATCCCATTCGGCAAGACATTTGAGTGTCGATGAGAGATCTTACCGAAAGAAAGAGGCTACCTTGAGACCCCTCATCTTCTATCGGCGTGACATCTAGATGTCACCCCAAGACGTTCATTCCTCTGAGCTCTAGATCTCCTTCAGCATGATTCCCGTCGGTCGAGAAGACATCATGGCGAAGTCCATTGGTCATACCGATTCCTGTTTTTGTTGCTGGGGTCACCTATGTCGGCAAGACATTTGAGCGATGGTTGGAAACTATGCTGACGTTATACATGTCGGGGAGACCTTTTTCATTTGACGGGACCTTGTGGCGAAATGAATTTCTCTCGGAAAGGTCCTTGATAGTCGCCAAGACATCCCTCGGTCGCTAGGACCTTACATCGACCCTTGTTCCTTATATTGAAGCCTCATCCCTTTGGCAGGAGTCATAGCGAGTGCGTCAAATTCGCTGAGACCTTGGCTTGTTGACCAGACCTCATGGTGAACTCCTTTTGTCTGCCCGAGCTCACTTCATTTCGCAGAGACCCACCCTTGGTCACCGAGACTTGTAGCGAAGCTCACTTGCTTTGTCGATGTCGTTATCGGCGAGAATTCTGCTTGTGCTAAGACCCCTAGCAAAGCCCACCTACTTTTCTGAAAGCATCCCTTCCCTATCGGTGAGACATAATGCCCTCACCAAGACATTCTGGTGAAGGCACCAACTTTGGCCGAAACCACGAGCAAGTTGGGGATACCTTTGGCAATAACATTCCTTTTTGCTAAGACTTTACCAAGTCGGTGAGACCTTGTGCCGATAGACATCTCATGCCGATGCCTTATTGTTGTGGGGGAGACATCATTGCTTGCCAAGACCTCTCTCTGATTGCCTTGTTACGTCGATAGATCTTTAAGTCAGGGAGACATCTTACCTTCGACAAGACATTATGCCGAAGGCTGAATCGTTTAGCGAACTTGCTATTGGTGAGACCCCTCGTTAGTCGCCAAGACCTCATGCCGAAGGTGAAACCCTATACCGGTGGTGAAAAACCCTTTCAACGAGAGCTCCCTTAGTTAGCGAGACATCTTCAGGGTCTTGGCGACTCTTCTCTTTGAGGATTTCATGCCGAACCTAAACTAGGTAGGCCCCGAAAGTGAGACCCTTGCAACCTAGCATCAGATTCATGACTTTTTCTCTTGTGGGAATGCTCCATTTGACCTCTCGAACCTTTGAAACATAATCTGTCTTGCCCGATTGAGCCCATGGGTGAAAATTAGGTAACAGTAATATTGTATCCAAATTTACAAATACCGCAAAGGGATTTTGAATCTTGTAAGCCATTTTATTGTGTACCTATTAATATCTGTAATACATGTTATTGTAAATACCATGTTGAGTTTTTAATGTATGATGAACTATTATACTATATTCATTCTACTATGCATACTAATGAAATATTGTAGGAGTTTCATGCAATGCAACTTCCAAAGTCATCTAGGGACTTGCTAGATTCATTTTTATGTGTTAAAGGTGATGGTTTCTTTTTTATAGAAATAATTATTTAAATGAAATGTGTTTGCAATGTGGTGGTTTATTGAAGTTTGTAACATATTTTCATGAGGGCAACGAACATGATTTTACTAACAAGATTGTTGAGAAAAAAGGTTTGAGACTATCAAATACAATTTGAAGTATGGAGATAAAGGTTCTAGATACAAGTTGGTTACAAGAGAGGTAACTATTGTTGATTTTATTTCTGATTTTAAGAAAAATATTTTCTACAAGTATACAAGGTATTAGGTTAGGCTATCCCGCAATGGATCAGCAACTGAAAGGACCTTTCCCGGATTGAACACGGCAGCGGCGAAACGATCTTCAAAATTTACCTGCCAAACCGTCAGCCCGATGCGCTAACCGCCACACCGCCCTGGTTTGCTCCGTCATTTTGAACCGTTGCATGGATGGCGTCTCGAGCGCAGCGATAACCGGCGAAACCATTTGCCGCGACATAGATCCTGCCCGGCCCGGTATCCCAGTACATTTCGGCGAAACCAGTTTGAGCCTGCGAGCGCCAGTACGCAACGGACCGCAATATCCCACGGTTGATAACCCATAGCCCGTGATGATCGTTACCACCGCAGTTTGACGTACGCCGTCTCCGTCGGAGTTTTTGAAGTCGGGCATGGAAAAGGTGAGCATAATGGAATAGGTGCATGTGTGAAGAGAGCTCTGGTTAAGGAACAAATGAAGATCAGAGGTGGTGCAACATTCAATGATGCACATTCTATTGTTGATTGGTGTAGTTATGCATTATCACAAGAAGGCACACTTGATTCAAAAGTGTGCAAGTTCTTTTGGTTGGTTGATAAGGGCACAATGGGAGAGAAATTAGAATTTTATAAAATCATAGAATCTTCAAAGATACATTTATTTCAAAGCTTAAATGTAGGTGCATGGACCATATGAATATGAGAGTTGGCTTGTTTTTGTCATAATTGTATTAAGTGTGATTGGGATCAATGCAATTCAAGTGAGTGGGTAGATATATGGATTCCATAGTATATAACCCATTTATCTATAACACAATCCTCTTTAGAAGATGAAATGGAAAGTTCACTTGACTATGACCATCTTTCAAATCTTGTACAACCAATACATGTCTATGTAGTTTTTGCACTGTTGGGAAATGGAGAAGGATCAAACTATTGGTTGGAAAGATATGCATATGGAAAGAAAAAGCTAACACAACTGATGATAGAAGATGATGGGTTCATGTATCCTATAGGTTTAGTTTTTGTTTCCAAAACTTGGTTGTGAATGTATATGATTAGAAAGTGTAATGTCCCTTCCTTAGGCAGCTCAGACTATAGTGGAGGTTGGCCTACTATTAGGGTTCCTATAGGTGAACAAAATCGTAAGGGGACCTAACTGAGGGTTGTGGAGCTTAGCTAGGAGCTTTACGAGCCTTTTAGTTTGGATTTTAGTTGATAAATCCAAGGATAAATTGGAAATATTAAAGTTTTTTTTAATGGAATAGTAAAAAGTGAATAATGACAAAAAAATATAAATGGAATAGTGAAAAGTGCCCCATCCTAGCAACTCAAGTTGTTTTTAAAAAGTGTCCCTTTCTTTTGATGAGGAAAGACCCTTAAAGAGGATTATTATATTGATTTTTATAAAAAAGTCCATGAGAGGTTATAAAGCAATGTGTTGGGCTCCTTTTTGAGCATTTTATTCTCATTTTTACAAAAGCAATTGCAGGTTTGAGTTCTTGGAAGAGGGTTTCAGCAACATATAGGTCTTCTAAGGATGAAATCCCTTGGGGGATAGTGGATTAGATGAAAACCTAGTTCACAGAATAGGGAAATCTACTTTAGGTTCCCATTTGGGCATCATTGGACTTCATTATAGGTTAATTTGCACTTAGAATTGATTGCAATAGGGTGTTATCAGAAAATAATTACGGATTTTGATAGTTTATGGCAACTACGACACATGGGTATTTGATTTTATTGCATATTCTTCCACAAAAACAATTTATCTTCAATTAGGTACCTTATTCGTGGAGTTTTGATCAAGGATGTTTGTTGGGTATTTTGGGAGGCACCTAGGGCTTGGTAAAAGGTTGATGTTCCCAATTTTATCATTATTTATAGCCTATTGGTGATCCTCTACAACACTTATTTCATCATCATACTCAACCATACCATTTGAAGTTGTAACAACAAAGTGATTCATGATTTGACTTCAATAATCAAGCTAAAATTGGAGCTATACATCTGGGTATGTGTTTATCATTTTGGGTAGTCAAATAGTACATTATATAAGGGTTTTAGACTATTGTTACAGTCTGATTTAATGTATATCAAACCTCTAAAACTTGTAATCAAATCTGATATAGTTGAAAAAAAGGGGTTTTATTGAGTTGAAAATTGTTGTCTTTCACTTATGCAATAGTTCTCTTTCATTTATATGCTTTCCTCTATGATTTTACAATGAAAAACAAACAATGAAACTCAAACAAACAAACAACAAAACCAAATCAAACCATGGAAGACAATTGTTTGACATTATGGAAAGAGGGAAAAACTAAAAAATTTAGGGTAGAATTGGTAAGGGATCTTTCAGTGGTATCAGAGCCACAATCCTACCAACCTATTGGGTGAAATAAGTTTGGTTTAGTTTTTAGTTGGGCAGTGTGACAAGTCATCATGGAGAAGTTGCTTAAGGATACACATGTGTGGGAAGAGTTAGAACAATCACAACATAAGATCAACCATCAATTGCAGCGATTGAATGATACAATTTCAAAGAAATTTGGGCACTCTAGTGGATCATCTCCATCTATTAGAACAAGAGCCCTCATGTTTCACCAACAAATAAAGCAATTATGGCCAACTATGACAATTATCGCTCTCTTCCTCAAAAGATAAAAGACATGCTTCCTTTCACATAATTCTTGGGTATACTAGATGAGGATGAAGAAATATCAAAAGATAGGAGTGAAACCATTGGGAAAAGTGAAGAGCTTAATGTGCAAGAATAAGGAACAATAGAATAATCACTTGTTTGTAATTTGTAGCCTATAAGTGACCACAATGAATGCAAAAATCAGTCATTAGGTGGGAGTCCTAAAGAAGAAATAACTTTGGATCAAGTGGAGATTCATATCACATCATTGAGTCAACATGTTGATCACAAAGTGGAAGAGGTTACAATCATGGATCACCCATTGGAGATGTTGAAAACATGACACCAGGGTATGACACATATTTTGTTTTTTGCAACAACAATTCTAATCATGAGGTAACATCCATTTCACATGAAGGTAATGATGTTGTTGAGTCTTCCTATGATGGTACTCAATTTGGGAGTATTAAACATGAGATATATATTGTGGATTCAATCCACAAAGGTCCTAAAATTGTTCACCATACTGTGAAAGATGTTAAAAGGACACAAGGGTTGTGTGATGGGTGGTTACTAAGAGCCAAAAAAATCCAAGATGCTTGCTTCCCAAGCAAGACAACACTTACAAGAGGTCAAAGAAAGATGCAATATGATAGATAATGCAAGAATAAAAAAGAGAAGCACACATTAGATCCTTATTTCTTTCAAAAGATGAATGTGTGGATGTTGAGTATACAAGGGAAGAGCTTCTTGAGGTAAGCCCACAAGAAGAGCATGTTGAGTTGTGTGAGGAAGGAAGGAGGACTGATTTAGGAAATTCAGTTTGGTCTAGTTTGCATCATGAATTTTATAACCTTCCTCCTTTGGAGAGCCCCTTGAAGGCTTAAAAAAATGATGATATTGGTTACACACTTGATGGATCAGCCACAAGTGTTATATCCATTCGTGTGGAATGGAACATTATTGGGTACATTATGGTTAGTCATGCATCATCTGCATTGGAAGGATAATTGGCAAGAGCATATGAAGAGTTTTGTTTTAGAAAGTTGATTAGGGGGACTAGGATGTTTCATACTAGAAAGATCTTGCATTTTGATAATTGTTGGTTTATCTTGCATACCACACCTTGGAGTTTGCTAGTAAAGGACAACATATTATATATAGAGGTAATAGTATGGATTATAAACCGGGACCACAATATTTTGACATCACATGAGCATGAATCCAAGCTATATGGTTGTGGAAAGCAGTGTAGCATGGTATACATTCATGAAAGGATAGATAAGCATGAGGTGATGGTGGGAACTTCTACTTGCCAACAATCTAAATTCATAACAGTAGTGGGAGAAGAACATGAATCAATTGGTATGTTGATGCCTCACCCTTATGATATTGATACTTTGATTGAGTATAAGGATGTCATAGCTTCAAAACTTGGCATGCTACAAGATTGGGCTGCCAAGTGTATGTAGGTGTGCACTTGCATTAAAGAGTTTCAGAGTAATAAAAGAAAAGGTACAATTAGTCCCGAATCTCTAGTTTGGGACAACATTATAATTTTTCATCTACATGAACTTACAACCACTATTCATGGAGTAATTGGTGACAATGAGCTTCCCAAAGATAGCATACATAATGCATTGGTTAAGAATGACTATTTTGATGTTGTTTCTTCCAAGAGGAATGAATTTGTTTACTTTAGAACAACAACAATAAATTAGTCCAAAGAAATTTGTAACATACACCAGTCCATACATGATGAGAAGTAGGATTTGTTTAATCTTGAGTTTGTAGTTGATATTATCAACATTAAGAAGAATGACGTGGTGTTAGGTATTCAATGGTTGAAATCTCTTGGAAGGTTTTTCCAAGACTTCAACAAGATGGTGTTAGAGTTTACTCACATGGGTAAACATATTGTGCTTAAGACACTAAAGAACGAGACAACTAAGAGTATGTTCATTTTCTCTAACATGGGTGACTTGAGAAGCATGGATAAAGGGAAAGATTCAGTCTTAGTTTTCTAATTTTAAAGATTAGTGTTATATCATCACTTTCTCATGATATTGCAGTTGCTAGTCATTGGGGAATGAGTGGTATTGATTCCACTTTGATTGGTACACAAGATGCATGCATTGGACATGGTATTCCTCATATAAATTTTCACTCTTTCAAAGAGGCTTTGGTGTTGATAAAACAAGACTATTTACAAATGGTTAGAGATAGAGATATGGCTGTCCAAATGTTGAAAGATCAAGATAGAGAGATTGTTGATCTTTGTCTACTTTTGAGTGGGAATAATCACTCCTTTCATAGTTTAGAAAATCAGTCCTTTATAGTAGCTACTCTTAGGGTACAAGATGACAAGGAAAATGGTGTAGGAGTTGAACAAGTTGAGGAAAAGATTAAAGAATCATATAATGAGGTAACTTTCAGCCTAGTGACATTTAGTGATGAAGACTTCTTTGAGCCACTTCCACCCCTAATCACTTGGGAAGAAGATGATACAAATCAAGACTTGATGGTGTTTGATGACTACAATGTAAGCATAAAAGAGGATTCCAAAGGTCTTATTTGGGACAGCAATATTCTTCCTCATTCTTATGAGATTGCTACTCTTACACATGGAAGAACTTGTGAAAATAAGTCTACAAGTGTTGGTACACAAAGTGTAAGTGTTGGGCTTGAAATTTTCAATGGATATGCACTTGTGAAGCTTGAAGACATTGTTGGATGTTGTGGATGTGCTGCTGATATGTGGTTGTCATTGATGTCAACACTATTAGAATTTGGTGTATTAGAGGCTGTATATGTTGAGGATATTGAGAAAATTGTAAAAAAAGTGTTTCAAGTTCCCAATGGAATTGTGCAGGTCATGAAGGCATCTTGTTTTGTACGTTGAATTTCACCTACTATGGATTAAAGGGTTTTTTTTTGAGTGTATCTAGATCATCTACTAGAATTTTCAAAGGTCTACGTATAGATTTGATCATGTTGTGGTCTGACATTGTTTTTGTGGTCTCTATTAGTGTTCCTGAGTGAAAATTGTGTAATTATGGTAATTATAGTTGTTGTGGATGTTTCTCCATTGTTTCTTGGTTCTCTTGGATGTTTCTAGATCATTCTCTATCTTTGTGGTACATCCAAATTGATCGATGTGCTCGTGGTCAGAAATTTTTCTTGCGTATGTTCAATTTTTCTTGTTCTTGGCCAACATGTTGGTGGTAGTGAGTTGTGGATCTTCGAGGTGAAATTAATTGAATTATTTTTGTGTTAGATTTGTTAATTTGGGTCTCCACTATGTTTTGGTCAACCTTAGTGGATTCACATTAAAAATTTATTTGTAAATTTGGGCCGACACTGCAAATATGTTTTATTTTCGTGGCTGACTAAGTTGTTGATGAAATCTTATGATGCAGATGTATAAGAGTGATTGTTTCATTAGTGTAGTGTGTGGAAAAGGTTCTTCATGTGTTGGGTGTGATCTTATGTGTGTATGTGTGAATATCATTCGATTGCAGAGTAGAGTGTGAAGAAGATCAAACGAAGTGTGAAGAGTGAAAATAGGAGTGTTCTGTGCTTAATTGGAACTATAATCAGGCTTGTGCAAAAGCTAATTTTTCAGTTCATACCCTTTGGATTTTAATCCTATTTTGTATTTTGGGCAGCGAGCCCCTTCTATAATTGAGCAGTGAGCTCTAGGCAGTGTGCCTAAATGCATGTACATTCCCCTTGATTGATTTCATTATACTTTTGATAGGGTATAATATTGTGGGCTAACATCCACCATGGTTTTTCCCCTAACAGGGTTTCCACATAAAAAAATATTAGTGTTCTCTATCTCTCTAATGTGTTAATTATTCTTAGTTAATTGCTTATTCATCAAATCTAAGATTAAGTTAAGTAAAGTTTGAAAAGTTTATTATTCTATAACAACTAATTCATGCCCCCCTCTCAGTTGTTTGTCCTTTTTTTGCCAACAATTGGTATCAGAGAAGGTTCCTCTGAAGAAATCTAAAAGCTTGAGGTGATCAAAGATGACAACATTCAAGGACAGTCCAAGATTTGATGGAACTAACTACTCATTGTGGAAATTCAAGATGCAATGTCACCTAAGGTGTATTGGTGAAGCCTATTGGAAGATTAAAAAAGATCCATATGTTATTTATCAGAATGGTCCCTCTAGTGTTGATGAGATCAAAGATGTTGAAAACAATATTAGGACTATTGAAGCTTTAGTGAGTGCTCTAACAGATTCGGAGATGGAAAATGTGGTAGGACTATAGACAACTCATGAGATTTGGATGAAGCTAGAAACTTTGTATGAAGGAGATGCACAGGTGAAGATGGCCAAGCTACAGAGTTTAAAAGGAAAGTATGTGAATTTGAAGATGGGTGAAGATGAAAATATCACTTCTTTTATGCAAAGAGTAAATGAAATAGTGATGGATATTACATGTGTCAGTGGTCCTTTGGATGAGGATGAAATTGTAGCTAAGATACTCATATCCTTTCCTCCCTCCTAAAAAGTGAAGGCTCATGCTATTGAAGAGCTCAAATAAAAAACAAAGATGTCAAGAGACACGCTGGTTGGTAAGCTTGCTGCTTTTGAATTAAGTGAATTTGGTGAATCTGTTCCAAAGACTGAATCAACATTCAAGGCTACTGTATCCAAAAGTAACAAGAAAAGATATGGTATAGGAGAATGTTCCAAAAAGATATCCAAGTATGAAGAAGAATTGAAGTAGCTTGAAGATAAAGAAAGAGAAGTAGAAGAATTGGAAGCACTGATTGTAAAGAAAGAAGGCAGAGGAAAAGGTAAGTATGAAGGAGTGTTACCTATTAATGTTTTTCTTGTAGTAAAATAGGTCATTTTGCATCAAGATGTCTTGAAAGAGTTCCTAGAACTAAGCCTAACAAGTCTAGATTCCAAAATAAATGTTACTTTGTTGAAGAAGGAGTAATTGATCATGAGTCTGATAACGATAATGGAAATGAAGATGAATGGGTTTTCATTGCTACGTTGAAAATAGTCTTATGGCTACTAAATGTACTAAAGATGAGAAAGCTCTTATAGCCCAAGTTTAAGAAAAGGATGAGTGGGTTATTGATAGTGGATGCTCACATCATATGACTAGTGATAAAAACAAATTTGTAAGTCTAGAGAAGTATGATGGTGTTGTTGTAAGATTTGGAGACAACACTACTGGTGTGTTTCATGGCAAAGGTTCTATTTGTCTTTGTGGTAAGGATAACACTAATGATATTCTTTATGTTGAAGGCTTGAAGCACAATATTTTGAGTGTTGGAAAAATGGTAGGAAAAGGCTATGATCTACAATTCGAAGATGGAAGATGCAAGATACGTGGAAGTTTTTGACAATATGATTGCTACTAGTAAACAAACAAAAGGTAATATTTTTCACCTAAATACTGCTAGTGGGAGTTGTTTAATTTATCAAGTAGATGAAAGTTGGTTGTATAATAGGAGGCTATGTCATGTAAATTTTGATAACATTGTCAAAGTAAGTTCCACTCAGGCAGTAAGAGATCTACCTAAGTTAGTGAAGCTTGCTAACACAATTTGTAAGGAGTGTCAAATGGGTAAACAGACTAGAGTCTCCTTCCAAAGTAAATAGTTTCATTCAAATGATTTTCTAGAGCTGCTACATACTGAACTTTGTGGTCCCTCCAGAGTTAGAAGTATTCATGGAGAAAGGTAATTTATGTTGATTATTGATGATTACTCTAGAATGATATGGGTTTCCTTCTTAAGAGAAAAATGTGAAGCATTGGAAAAGTTTAAAAGTTTCAAGGCTATGGCAAAGAATGAGAAAGGTCTAAAAATCAAGTTTATGAGATCTGAAAAAGGTGGTGAGTTCACCTCTAGGGAGTCCAACTCTTTTTGTGAAGAACATGGAATCAAAAGATAGTTATCTGCTCCCTGAACCCCTCAACAGAATGGAGTTGCATAAAGAAAGAATAGAACAATTTTGGAGGATGCTAGAACAATGATGATAGAAGGAAATGTGCCCCAGAGCTATTGGAGTGAAGCTATAAGCACTGCTATGTACACTTTAAATCAGGTAAATGTTAATGGCAATTCTGGTAAGACCCCTTTTGAGCTATGGTTTGGTTACAAGCCTACTATTAAGAATTTCAAGATCTTTGGAAGCAAATGTTATATCAAGAGATATGATGATATAGGAAAGTTTGATGCAAGAAGCGATGAAGGAATATTTTTAGGTTACTCTACTAAAAGCAAGGCCTACCGATGCTATAACAGAAGATTGGGAAAGATGGTTGAAAGTGAAAATGTCAAAGTTGATGAGGATTCTGTCAAATCATCCAAATATTGTGGATATGAATCAGATGAAGAAAATACAAACAAAGGGAAGAATGTTCAGACATAGAATCAACTTCAAATTGTGCCAGATGTTCCATATGTTCCAGTTGTTCTAGTGAATCAAGGTAGTCAGGAAGCAGAGACAAGTGCAAGTGCAGAAGGAAGATCAGAGGAACTAGAAGTTCGTGAAAGTCCCAAAAATCGAAGGTATGTAAAGCTAAATAATTTTGAAAGTCAAATTATAGGAGATAAGAAAAAAAGAGTGCAAACTAGAAGGAATATTGCAGAAGATTACTACTTGATTTCCAAGATTGAACCTAAAAATGTCATTGAAGCCTGCCAAGATGAACACTAGATGGAAGCTATGAAGGATGAGTTGACACAAATTGAAAAGAATGACACGTGGATATTGGTTCCTAGACCTAAAGACAAAAATGTGATTGGTACTAAATGGGTGTTTCAGAACAAGCTGAATGAACAAGGTGAAGTGGTTCAGAATAAAGCAAGACTGGTATGTAAAGGGTATTCTCAGATGGAAGGTGTTGATTTTGAAGAAATTTTTTTCCCCTATTTCCAAAATCGAAGCTGTTAGATTATTTCTTGCTTATGCTACATACAAGGACTATAAAGTCTATCAGATGGATGTGAAGTCAAAATTTTTGAATGGAGAACTAGAAGAAGTATACATCAAACAATCAAATGGATTTCACCTAACTGACAAGGAAGATATGGTTTGTTGCCTAAAGAAAGCTCTATATGGACTTAAGAAAGCCCCTAGAGCTTGGTATGATAGATTGGAAAAATACTTAATGAAGCTTGGATTCACTAAAGGTACTATTGATAGCAACTTATATTTCAAGTTGGATCATGATAAAGAGTTAATTATATAAGTCTTTGTTGATGACATCATTTTTGGAGGAGATGACAATCTATGTATGAAGTTTGATGATGAGATGAAGGATGAATTTGAGATGAGTATGATTGGAGAGATGAAGTTATTTCTAGGATTACAAGTGACCTAGTTAGACAAGGGAATTTTCATATCTTAGTACAAATATGTGAGAGCTACTAAAGAAATTTGGGATGGAAGATTCAAAGCTTGTTGGTACTCCCTTGGTGACCAGATGTAAGCTAACACAAAATGATGATTCCCCTAAGGCAAATCAAACTAGATACATGTCAATGATTGGCGGATTGCTCTATTTAACTCAGACTAGACAAGATATTATGAATGTTGTATGTATGGTTGCTAGATTTTAGACTGATCCAAAAGAATCACATGTGACTGCTGTCAAGAAAATCTTTAGATATTTGAAAGGAACAATTGACTTTGGACTTTGGTATCTAAAGGATGATGATCTCACTTTGAGTGCATATACTTATGTGGATTGGGTTGGAGATGTAGATGACAGGAAAAGTACTAGTGGTGGTGCTTTCTTCCTAGGGAAGAAGCTGGTATCCTGGTTGAGCAAGAAGCAGAATTCCATTTCTCTATCTATTGCTGAAGTAGAATATATTGCTATTGCAAACAAGTGTACTCAAGTAATATGGATGAAAAAAATGTTGAAAGATATCAGGGCAGTATATGAAGATCCTATTGCCATATATTGTGACAATTCAAGTGCAATAACTATTTCAAAGAATTTGGTACTTCACTCTAAGACTAAACATATATCAATCAAGTTTCACTTCTTTTGGGAGAAAGTGAATGAGAAAGAAGTCAGATTGGAGTATGTGCCTACCAAAGAGTAGATTGCAGACATCTTTACTAAATTGTTACCAAAGGATACTTTTGAGTATCTCAAAGGAATGCTAGGGGTAATCATCCCTCCTGATAAGAACTAAGAGATGCATTTACTTGCATCAATCAGTGAGCTACATTGCTATATTCTGATCCAGATTGATATCTTTGTGGCTGCTACTTAGGGGGAGTAGACAGATGTGCAAATATGTGGTTCAAAGCATGTGTATGGAAAGGCCATGGTTACCTTTTCCATTGATGTCAAAGGGGGAGAAGAGTAATGTGAAAAATATTTTTAAGGGTCAAAGAAATTGAGGAGAAGAGTCAGAACCAAAGGGAAAGTAAGTGTGTTGGGTTGATGGTATGTTTCACATCATGTGTTGTCATCAATGCCAAGGGGGAGATTGTTGGATGTTGTGGATGTGTTGCTAATATTTGGTTGTCATTGATGTCAACACTATTAGAATTTGTTGTATTAGAGGCTATATATGTTGAGGATATTGAGAAAATTGTAAAAGAAAGTGTTCCAGGTTCCCAGTGGAACTATGTAGGTCATGAAGGTGTCTTGTTCTATATGTTGAAGTTCAACTGTTGTGGATTAAAGTTTTTTTTTGCTGAGTGTATCTAGATCATCTACCGGAAGTTTCAGAGGTTCACATATAGATTTGATCATGTTGTGGTCTGACAGTGTTTTTATGGTCTCTATTAGTGTTCCTAAGTGAAAATTGTGTAATTATGGTAATTCTAGTTGTGGATGTTTCTATGTTGTTTCTTGGTGCTCTTGGATGTTTCTAGATCATTCTCTATCTTTTTGGTATGTCTACATTGATCGGTGCACTCATGTTTGGAAATTTTCCTTGTGTATATTCAATTTTTCTTGTTCTTAGCCGACATGTTGGTGGTAGCGAGTTGTGGATCTTTGAGGTGAAATTAATTGAAGTCTTTTTGTGTTGGAGTTGTTAATTTTTGTCTCCACTATGTTGTGGCCAACCTTGGTGGATTCACATTAAAAATTTATTTGTAAATTTGGGCCGACACTGCAAATATGTTTTATTTTCATGGCCGACTAAGTTGTTTATGAAATCTTATTATGCAAATATATAAGAGTGATTGTTTCATTGGTGTAGTGTGTGGAAAAGGTGCTTCATGTGCTGGGTGTGCTTTTATGTGTGTATGTGCGAATATCATTCAATTGCAAAGCAAAATGTGAAGAAGATAGAATGAAATGTGAAGAGTGAAAGGAGGAGTTTTTTTTGCTTAATTGGAACTATAATCAGGCTTATGCAGAAGCTAATTTTTTAGTTCATACCCTCTGTATTTTAATCTTATTATGTATTGTTGGGTAGAGATCCCTTCTATAATTGAGTAGTGAGCTCTAGGAAATGTTCCTGAATGCATGTGCATTCCCCTTGATTGCTTTCAGTATACTTTTAACAGGGTATAATCTTGTGGACTAACATCCACCATGGTTTTTCCCCTAACAGGGTTTCTACATAAAAAAATCTTGGTGTTCTCTGTCTCTCTGATGTGTTAATTGTTCTTGGTTAATTGCTTATTCATCAGATATGAGATTAAGTTAAGTTTGAAAAGTTTATTATTCTGTGATAATTGATTCACCCCCCCAGTTCTCTATCCTTGTTTTGTCAATAGACATGGCACAAGAATATGACAGGTATTTTGATTTTTATAACAATTGTCATATTCTTTTACTCCATCATGAGGTAACAAGTTCACATAAGGATAATAGTACCAAAGATTTTTCTATGGATGGTGCTAAAAAATTGAGTGTTAAAAATGGATTTTGTGTAGTGAATTCAAGTCATAAGAATTTTTATTTTGTATATCAAACTTGGTAGGATGTGGAAAGGACACAAATTTGGTGTGATATATGGTCACAAAGGGCCAAGGAGGCTAAGCTAGTGGCTTCCCATGAAAGACAACATCTTCAACAAGTCAAAGAACAAGTTCACCACTTAGATCATGCAAAACAACAAAGGGAGGCTTATCTTAGATCTCTCTTTCCAAAGAATGATGTTAATGAGGTTGAACATGTCATGAAAAAGCCTCTTATGACAACCAAACACAATGAACAAGTGAATTTATATGAATAAGAAATCCCATGTTTTTCACATGTTTGTAGTGATGAGATTAATGAGACATATCATTTGGATGGTTTAGTGAAATCTTCGAGCATGATGGAACAAAATGGGAGAATTCCTACATGTTTTGACACATCGATAGATGAGGATAATTCAAAAATTTTAATTGTTGATCATTTCCTTCATGGAGTTGATGATTTTGTTCTTGACACCCATAATGGACTAGCCACTCAAGAGTTGTCTTTGATGGGTGTTAAAGGCATTCATAACTCATCTTTGGTTATGTCACTTATTTATTATGATATGGTAGCTTTCTATTTTTTGATTGGTGACTTCATCTTCATTGATTTGTCATGGGTTAGTAGCTGTCCTACTTAGAACTCCATGGCACTTTCATAGTTAGCATGGTCTATAACAGCTATTGAGTTGCATGGGAGTGTGTGGAGACATGTCTTCTTGATGGCCATTGCTTATGAGGTGAATTTCTTGCTTATACATGGTATGATAACACCATTGAAATTGATTTTAATGTAGGTTGAGTTATCACAATAGTGTTTGGTTGTCTTATGGATTGGTTTATATGTGTATGAGAGTTCAATTTCACATCTTCTTATTGCCCTACCATAATGGATGGATGTTTCGTGGTGACTTCGTGAGAGAATTCAGTTATAGTAGGTTGGATAGATTGGTTTGGGATCCTGGTATTGACTGGTTGGGTGCATCATTTCACATGGATTCCATTATGTTGCTTCACGGATTATGGTAAATTAGCATTTCAATCAAGGTGGAGCAACGAGTTGTATGGTAATTGCTTGAGGACAAGCAATCCTAGGAAGGGAGGACTATAATGTCCCTTCCTTAGGCAGTTCAGACTATAGCGGAGGTTGGCCTACTATTAGGGTTCTCGTAGTTCAGCATAATGGTTAGGGGGCCCAACCGAGGGATGTGGAGCTTAGTTGGGAGCTTTATGAGCCTTTCAGTTTGGAATTCAGTTGATAAATTGGAAATATTAAAGTTTGCTTGAATAGAATAGTAAAAGTGAATAGTAACAAAAAATTATAAAGGGAATAGTGAAAAGTGCCTCATCCTAGCAACTCAAGTTGTTTTTAAAAAGTGACCCTTTCTTTTGATGAGGAAAGATCCCCAAGGAGGATTATTTTATTTATTTTTAAAAAAATATTCATGGGAATAAAACAATGTGTTGGGCTCCTTTTTGAGCATTCTATTCTCATTTTCACAAAATAAATTGCAGGTTTGAGCTCTTGGAAAAGGGTTTCAACAACATATAGGTCTTCTGGTCGCATTGTCATGCACACTCCCCCTTAATGGCATCGCCTAAGGCCAATCACTGCATAGAGGTTTTGATAAGTGATGGCTAACATTTCAATATTTTTCTTTTGCTCATAGTGTACATTTTTTTGAATAAAACTAGAGAGAATTTTTATGATAAAATGCTATATATATATAGTATTACACCATCCATGTAAGAGAACTTGCACCATTTTTTTGATACATAGTCCATGGTAGATAAAAAAGGAATCACCAACATAGTCAATAAAAAAAATCAAATAAAGTTGATTCTTGGTGTAGAAAAAATATTTTTAAATACATATTACCAATGAGCATATTTTATTCCTCATAAATCTAGAATATAGTCAATTTAATGATCATTAGTGAGGAGATTATATGAAATTTTCATGAACATAAATATGAATAGTTTTTCATGTTTCTTTAATGGAAAGATTATTTTTTTGCTATATAGCAATGATCCATAACCAATTTAAGCAACAGGTGAGCTATCCTTTCTAGACTTGCTCCCTGGTTAGTTTTTAAGGGTGATAGCCACCCATTATAAGTAGGTGATTTACACCTATAATTTTGGAGGATACTTGAAGCTCGTTAAAATTTGAGCAAAAGTAACACAAAAAAAAGAAGACATAGTAGCCAAAAGACTCTTTTAAAGTTTATGACAGTCCAATTTGTCTATGGATGTTTAACAAAGAAACATTTTTCCCTTAATTTTTTATTCACTTTGTCATCCTTGTGTCTTAGTAAAAGGAGAATGAATTCTTCCTTTCTAATATAGAAAGATAACTAATATCAAATGTTTTTTATTAAGGAAAAAGCAGGTTTTGAAGGAACCCAAAACCCTTTACAAACATATTTTGAATGGATTTGGAACCCTCAACCAGAAAGTTTCCCTAACATAAAGACCATGAAAGCATATACAACCAAGGGTAAAAAAGACATCCAAAACCAAAGAAACATAACCAAAAACAAAGTTGCAAGAAAAACAACCCATAGCCAACAAAAAACCAGACCCCAAACAAGAACCATCAAGCTTTACATTTAGAGCTACTCTTGTGGGAGTGGAGAATCATGTCAAAAGAAGGCTTAGAGGACTTAGCTTTCTTTCCCTTTACAAAAATCTAGCCCTCTTCCACTTGCGCTACCTTAACATGCCAAGCTAATGCACCATTATCCTGAAAAAGACTACATGTAGCCACTGTCTCAGAGATTTCATCAGTATTCCTCCTTGCAAGTGTGGCCTTATCAGAAAAGCCACCAGAAATAATAGCTGGAGCGCTATCACTAGAAGTGGCAGCCTTAGGCTCATTCTCTATCTCTTTAGGGGTTTCAACATGATAATCTTGCACAACATCAACAACCCCACTATTTGAGACATCCGGAGAGGATACTCCTAGACCCTATGATTCCAAAGCAACCACCTTAGAAAAACTCCTATGTTGCTCATATTTCTTCTCAATTGTATAATGTTGTTGAGAAGCACCTTTCCACCATGTAGCCATCATTGTTTTTTTCTCAAATCCACATTGTGATGTAGCATGACCTATTTTAAAACATCTTCTACATCAGAAGGGAATCCCTTCATAGTCCAAAGATTAGACCCAAGAACCCTTAGAAGATTTAAGTAAAATCTCAGTAGGAAGCCCTTTTAAAACATCCATTTCAACCAATATGCAAGAAAAGGTGGAGTGAAAAATATCAGAAGATTCATCATCCACCAACAAAAAATCTCTAAGAGCATCACCCACTTCCTCTATGAAATATACGAGCCAATTTTTTTGTTTTTCAATGATTCAGATTACAAATTACAAACATGCACCCGTTAAGGTTAGATAGATAAACCGAAACGTGCAAGAAAGCAACCCTAACCAGAATGGCACCGCTGAGGGTGAGCATTGGTCAGAGGGTCTTCTAATCTATTTGCAGAAAGGAACTCAACGTCAAGTATGTGCTACCCAATCCGATGCGGAGTGAGGGGCGACCATATGACGGAGTAAATACAGAACTACTGCTTGAAAGAAAATGCTGAATACAAAAACTACTGCTTGAAGGAAATTGCCGAAAACTGAAAACCCTCAACACCCAGAATGTGCTTGCTGACCCAAGACGGGAAAGTAGCGACCATAGGGCGGATATGGATTACATACAATATCAAAATGCTGAAAGAGAGAACATTACAATCTGACTGAGCAAGAATCTAGGACCGACAGTACTACTGCCAGTATACAATTTAAAAGATGATTACTTGCTACCAAATTACAAATCAGCCTTTAAGAATATTGCAATAATATTGAAGCATTCAATGATTGCCAAGAATAAGCTTAATTTGCATGAAAGGAACGGATCCAACCTCTTTTAATCTGTGCAATCTTCAATGATGTCTCCGTGAAGCCTTTAAGAGTCCCAACAACCATCCAAGAGCAAAAGAGCAGATCCCTGTACGCTGTTATAACAATACTGTATTTTTTCTTCATAAACCAGCAACACAGATTTATGTAAATGATCAGATCTTCCTAGAAACTGATCCAAATGACTAGATATTTAATGCAAAACACCTTTAACAATAAGGCGCTCAAACTAGAAACTCAAAACAGACTTTAAATGCCACTTATATTAAATGCACAAATCCCAAGACCTTGAGAATGGTACGGCCCTGCTGACAGGTTCGACTTCACTTTAAAAATTAAATACATCAATAAAAATTCTGCAACTTGTCACACAATGGCGCCCAAGCCAAAGGAATAGAACTATCCACTACCCACAATGAAATGTTTTGTATTTTTGGAAATATGAATGAATGACTAGGTCTGCTGTAGCTAATGTGCCAAAATCAGAAATCCTCTAACATGCAAGATCTGAAACTAACAATACTAATGCAGATTACAATGCACGGAATACAGTGAATTCACAATTAAACTAAATTCATCACTAGTCGTTGTCTTACAAACGAGAAGAGATGCCCAATGGTTAGGAGGTCTTCATCCCTCGAAGTGATCCAGATTCAATCCGGCAGCATAACGGTGTATTTTCCAAGATGACCAAATGATGCACAAGACTCCCTTTTTATAATTTCTGCTTGACTTCACGAAACCCTAGAAACAGCTTTTAGGTCAAAACTTTCATCTTCTCAAGAAGGCGTACCTTCTCTTCAAAGCATTAATAAATGATATTTTAATTAAAAGTCCATCTTGAAAAGTGCGCCCCACATCATCTTGCTTGACTTAGGCAATAATTAAAATAAACATTTAATGAGGGCGCCACCCTCAATGGCCCCTTTTTAAAACATCTTTAAGTCATTACTTCTAAGCCCAAGGTCAACATTAAAATATAATATTTAAATGTGCCTTTAATGAAATAACTTAACTTATCCCTCCGGAGGTGCACTGAAGCCAAAACTGATCCAAACATCTGACCATTTTTGAACATCATCTGCCAAGCGCCAAAAATAGAATTTACTAAAAATAGTAAATTCCAAAAGTACCGAATGATCATACCCGCTGACCCTCGAAAACCGGAGAATCGCCATTAAAACTCTAGAACAATGACCTCCTCAAAATTAGGAAACCCTAATTTAACTTCGACAACCTCGTTCCCAGCGAAACGGTCCAGCGAAATCAGCTTAGAAAGGGACATTACACTCTAAAAGAGGATCAACCCATGAATGGAGGTGAAGATTAGGAAGCCTAACCCAAATCAGGATCTTATTGAAAGTTTTAGAAGAAGGATTGAAATCAGCATGCCAAGGCTTAATCATCAACAAAAATCTATCCTCCTAGCTAAAAAAATGATCACATAAAATTTTGTTTCTATCATGAGCATTGTCAAACTTAGCAACAAAAAACCCCTTAGCCATGGAGAAAATATGTACTTTACTAGTAATTAAAGGCTCCCATTCTTTTGAGATCCAGGAGTGCAACTGAGGGAGGCTAGGCCAAAAACCCCTAAACCAAAAAATCACCTTGTGTAAGGAGAGCACAAAAGCATTATGATCAATTTCATCTACCGTCTTAGCTTTCAGATTAATGGATATAGCATTTGCAATAGGAATGAACCCAACTAATATCAAATGTTATCAATCACCTAATCATGCTCATACTCATTCAAGTATGAAATTTGTTTGTTTCACATATAAGGTAATCATCTATCCTTGGAGTTTGAATATATGATAGGATCTTGAATTAGGGGAAATTTACATAAAAAATGGGCCTCCTAAGGATGACATCATTAGCTTTTTAAGTTATCAAAAATCAACTAAAAGATGACATCAACTTGTACGATGACATCATCCAAAATAAAAATAAAATTATTTATTTTATAAAATAAAACTTTCTAAAATCTTATGAATTAACTCATGATGGTTAATACAACACTACATATCCTATTATATCTCATTCATCTTTCTAAATATAAAATATTTTATATATTTTTTTATATTTATATTCTTAAGTTCTATTATAGAAATTTTTATATTTTCAAAAAAATATTTTTATTCTTTAAGAAAAATACAAAAAACATTTAAGAAACATTAAAAAATCATAAAAATTATTTATGAAGTGCTACAAAAATTAAAATTTCTTTAATTATTTTTAATAATTTCAAATATTCTAATATTTAAATGTTTAGCATCTAAATATTCTAATATCAAAATTTATTATTTTAATTTTTTTGCTGGCCTTTTATAAGGGTGCACTCACTTTATGTGATGCACTCCCAAGGGGGGAGCGCTCATATTTAGTGGGCCCCCTTATTATTTTAATTTTTTTTAAAATATATTTTAAACTTTAAATATATATTTTTTAAAATATATTTTAAAATTTTAAATATATATATTTTTAAAATATATTTTAAACTATTAAATATATTTTTCAATTTTTTTTGAAAGAAAGACCGTTTAAAAGATTACTTTCTTTTTTGCTAATTTTCATTATCATTTACTTTTTCACTTTTTAAATAATTTTAAAAAATAAATAATCAAGAAAAAAAAGTGAACTTGACTTTTTTAATAAATTATAATAGAAATATAAGTTACCAAACTTGAGTTTAAGAGTTTTTAAATAAAAAATAAATAATGAAGATAGTGAACTTGAGTTTTTTAATAAATTATAATAGAAATATATGTTACCATTTTTAAAAAATCATGGACTTTAGTTTTTAAAGGAATTATAATAGAAACATGTGTCCCCACATAACTCATGTAGTTAAGTAATTTATATTTTTTATATTTAAATAATTTGTATTATATGAGATGATTTTTGCTTTTTTAGAGTTCCTTAGGAGACCCATTTTTTATATAAATTTCCCCTAATGCATGATAATGCAAATTAATCAAATGTTATCTATTTATGTAATATAATTATCAAAAATAAATAATATTCTCTATCTCTTATTTCACTTCTACCAAGTAATTCTTATTCAAATCTCATTCCAATAACAAAAGAAATTAAGCTTCCTATGAAGCTAATGTGAGCATATCATACCACAGGAAACTATGTACCATATGTGGGAGAAATTTAGGAGATAAAAAAAATTATGAATACTTTAAAGATTTTTTAGACAACTTATTGGCATTAGAGTCAAGAATATGAACAACGAACAATAATTTGATTGAAGATATGAGTACTAATACCTCAACCTTATCTAATTAAGGGTTTCAATTTTCTACTCTAGTGTAATATACTAGAATGAAGTTTTAAGGATTTTTATTGATATAAAAAAAATCCAAACTTGATAAGCTTCGAATGGATATAGGAGAAACTAATGATTGTAAATTGTCTTTTTCTTTTAAGCCCTATATCATACAACCAAAGGAAGAAGTATAAAACAATGGTCATTGGCTCTAAATCAAAGCATAACATAAATCAATGAACTTAGAATCACCAATTTTAGTTTTAACACATAATTGTAGGCATTGGAACTTGAGTGAATCTGAGTTTAAAAAATTCACATCCACTAGAGACAATAAGTTATTGCATTTGGGATTGAGAAATTGAGATAATTAAGATGCATATTATGCTCACATCTATGACTAAATTCTAGAAGCATGTATTTTGACCTTGAAAAATTACATGACGGTTGATTCCTCAAGGTAGTTGATGCAAGAACATCCAGTGGTGTAAGGGCAATCTTGCATCACCCAAAAATATTGTATTTTCATTTGTTTGTAGTTTCTTTAGTTGTCTTGGGGTCCATGATGAGTCATGCAGTCTTTGGGGTAGCTAGAAGTTTGAAACTACTAGAAATAGTCACCTGCTATTTTTAGTAAGTTGACCTATTCGGGTCATATGGACACAGAAATTCACCCCAAGGAGTGAAATAAAAAAAAAAGATTTTTGGTGAAAGAATCATCTCAAAATACTGTACCATTTGGAAGATATTGAATTTTCATCCCGAGGAATTTCTCTAATGAAGTTTAAAACTAAAAATTGAGGCCCTTTGGAGCCCTGGAATAGGGTGCAAAATCTCCGTTCTTTCAAATATGGAAAATATTAGTTGTAGATCTTTTCACAAGCTTTCCAATGATATATTACAATTTACAATTGAAAATTTGATAGTTGGATCAAAAGTTATGGCCTCGAGAAGCTGCCCCACTAAAAAATGAATTTCATTAAAATATCTTTCAAGGCAAGAAGTCAAATGGCAGGACTTTTGGCGCCAAAGCAAAAGTACACTTTCTAGAACATTCTAGAGCAGTTATTGGGTAAAATAAAAGGGTTAAGTGGGGGTTGTAGAAAGTGGCTCCATTAGTGCATATTGTGGCTTTGAATAATAGATTTTATTTGAGAGTTGATTTTACTGTAATGAACCAAGCCCATGAGGCTATAGTATTGCAATTTCTAAATCTATAATTTCATTTTTCTAAAAAATAAATGAAAGGATTGGCCCTACGTCTATCTTTACGTGTTGGTACTTGTGTTGTGTTTGTGTGGTTTTCGGTGGTATCAAAGGAGTAAGGTTTCTGATTAATAAGAAACAAGTACTTGAACATGGTGGTTACAAGGGACTTGTGTGGGTTATAGAGAAAAGAGATACAGTGATCAAGCCTTGGCGAAAAAGCAGTGGTGGTGGAAAAAGCAATGTACCAAAAGAAGGGTTTGTAAAGAACAAGTTCAAACACTAAAGGTTGTGTTGAGGGTTTGAGCAAGAAAGAGGAGATGAAAGTGAAGATGAAGCTGAATATGAGGAATAGTTCAAGGAAGAACAAGATGCAGTAGATCCAGAGCAAGTTAGATTATTTAAGACCATCTCTAAGATTGGGAAAAGGCAAAAGATTGATGTTTCTACATTTTCTAGAAATCTTAACCCAAAAAAATTGATTGATTGGATCAATGATATGGAGTACTTGAGTATGAGGAGGTGGAAGATCCTGAGAGGGTCAAATTTACAAAGACCAAGCTAAAGGGTCATGTGAATATTTGGTGGAAAGAGGTACAACTAGAAAGAAATCAAAGAGGAAAAGAGAAAATAATCAGATAGGACTGGATGGTGGACAAATTAAAAAGATAGTTCATTCCTGTTGACTATGAGCTAGATTTGTTGAAGATTAAGGGGTTGAAACAAGTGAGAAAATCTGTTAGGGAGTATACAAAAGAATTATACCATGTCCTGATTAGAACATGCCATTTTGAGGCCAACAAGGAAAAATTTGCTCGTTACATAAATGAGTTGAAGCCGAGTATTCAAGAAGAGTTGGGTTTGGTAAGAATGTCTACCATTGAAGATGCATATAAGTTTGCTTTGAAGGTAGAAGAAAATCTGAATAGAAGGTTTGAAAGCAAGCAAAGAGGTGGGGGTTGTGGTGGAAAGAGAAGTGGGTGGTCATATGGAGGTTGAAATGAAGATAAAAAGAAGGGTGAAGGACCTAGTAGCAACCAGAACTAGAAAGGAGATAACTCCTACTGCCCTCGTGATCGAAATAATGGAGACCAAAGAGGAAGAGGAAGATCTGGAAGATGGCCAGGAAGAGTAGGCTTTCATGGAACCTGTTTCCAATGTAGAGGACATAGAGCCTATGAGTGTCCTCAAAATCAAGGAAGGA
>VDFB02370964.1:0-46642 GCA_007258455.2 Sequoia sempervirens
ATTTGAAATAATTTGTTTTATTTTATTTTTTAATTGTCAATTATATAGCTTCATATTCTTATAGAATGGCTTGAAACAATTATATATTGACAAATTGAGGTATTCTTATGTCATGATTTGATCTTAACCCATTTTCTTTTATATATTTTTCATACACTATTTTTCTTTAATCTCTCATGTAACAAAATTTTAGAATTTGAAAATAACAAAAATAAATGCACCTCACCAATGTCAATGGTTGAAACATGGCTGTCCTATGTTTTGAACATAACTCTTAAACCATTGTTTAGAATTACACCTTCTTATACACATTATAAACACAGTGTGAAAATCTAAATAGATTCAATTTATGCCTTGATGTTTGCATTTATTTTATAGCCTAGAAAGTTTATTTTCCTTCTTTAACACTTATGGGTGAATGCTTTATCAATCTTCCTTGCCTTACCATTATTATCAATGCTAAACTATTATAACCTATGTTTTTAATTATAAATAATGGGGCTTTCATAGTAAAAAGAATATTTCTAATATTTAAAGTCATTTTTAGAATGATGTCTTATGATCAAATAATTTTACATGACGATTATTTTATTTTATTTTATTTATTTTAATTTTAAAATTGTTTTATTTTTATTTAAAGAATTATTTTGTATAAAACTTTTAATTTTACTTTTCTTAATGTCATCATTCATTATTTCATTAATTTATAGATTAATAACTAAGATAGGTAATGCTAATATATGTTTTATATATAGATATGTAAATATATTCACATTGTTTTTTAAAATATTGATTACACTATAAATATATAATTATCTATATTATCATACTTGTTATCTATTATAATTTAAAGACACTATCTTTATTATATTTATTTTAAAATTATCTGCTATTTTATCTACTAAAATACATAATTTATTTGATTAAAATTATTTAATTCATTTTAGTTAAATGAAAATAATTATGTACACAATACAAAATAATACAATTTTGAAGTTACTAAACTTTTCAATGTCTTATAGATTTTATTTTATTTTATTTGTTTTTTTTAATTTTTATATATTGACTCTGTAATAGTTTTTGTTAATATGCTCACATCATTACATTCCACTCCTTATTTCCATTAACTTAATTTCTTTAACTATTTACTATTTAAAAATAATTATTAAATAATTAATTTTTGATTATTCTCTAAAAAATTAAAATCATTTCCATGATTACTAATATCTAAACAATATGAGACTAATATACCTACCATTACTTATAAATAAACAATTAAATTTATCTTACAAAGTAGGAGAAATAAGAAGCATTCATGCCTATTAAATATATACTTTTAAAAAAAATATATATTTAATTTTTAATATTTTATTAAAAGTCAAATGTTATATTTATGTAATAATTTTATTTCAATTTTTTATGAATTATTTTATAAAGATAATTGCATTTTGTAGATTATGAAAATGTGAATCACAAATAGTAACAATACAATGAAATTGTAAAATTTACTCTTTAACAATCACTCAATGAAGCTCGAGATCTTGACTTGGAAATGAGTAACATACAAAATTATTATAACAAAGGCGTTGATTTTTTCCATTGTGGTTTTCTCTTCAAAGTAACAATGACCATGAAAGAAAAATGATAATATGATGCAATGATAATGACAAATTCCTTAAAGATAAATGATACCTAGTGCTTGATGATGATAATGATAATGATAGCTTGCATGAGCTTGATAGTGTTTGATAATGATAATGCTTGATAGTGCTTAGTAATGTTGATACTTGCTCATGTAGTAATCTTGATCTAGGGGATATGAATGAATGAAAGTATTGCATTTATATGTCTCACTTAATATTTGATCAATCACATAGATTAATTAGAAATATCAATAGATATGAAAATTCAAGATAAGGTAGGAGCTAAATTTGAATTTTTGATAAAGAAAGGAGAATTAAAAGAAATTTATTAATTCATAAAGATGTAGTTAGGGAATTAAATAGAATATTATTATTTTAAATATATTATTTTAATTTATTTAATCTAAAAGAAGAGTTAATTAATTAAATAATTTTTAAAAATGATTTAATTATAGTGGACCAAAGATAATTTAAATTTGATTTTAATTTAATGTTGAAGGAAAAATGATAAATGATGAATTAATTATGTTTTAGTCATGATCACTTGGACAAATACATAAACGAATGAATGACTCGATTAAAAGAACTAGCATCATAAACATCTTAACCATAATTTTTTTTTAAAGAAAAATACTTGAATAAATACATTTATAAATAATTAAAATTGAAAAAGCTAACATCAAAATACCTTGAGATAAATATTGATGAACCACTTTACTAAAATAATAATAGTTTGCTATATCCGTTTATATCATGTAAAGAAGACCCACTTCAATTATTACCCTAATCAAATTCTTTTTAATTTGATACACATTGTCTTTTTACATACGCTTCCTTTATTATCTATTTATCTTATCAAAACCACTCTAACATCATTATTAATTTTAATGATGAAACAATCAAATAACATTTTACAATTCATTTAGGACAAAAATAAAAATAAAAATATCAAGAAACCTCTTTCCTTCCAGTGTTCAAGACTTACAAATCAAATCAACTTTGATGCGCATACATTAATTGGTCAATGTGCAATCTAAAATAGATCTTATCCACTTGCAGCCGCCTCCCAATTTGTATAATTGTGAAAACGATGATAATGACAAGCAGTAAATTCTTGTAACGTTTTTATGTTTGTATGTATTTCTATTCTTGTTTGAAGTAGATGCTCCTGCGGATGTTTTAGATATTTGAAGTGGGAGTTTATTCTCCTTTGTTTATCAAGATTTTACCAGCGGTGTTTTATTTTTCTCTCTGTTTTAAGATCAGTCCATTGCCTTGTGCTATCAAATCCACCTTTTCATAATTTCAAGAGTGGTGATTTGTTCAAGAATTCAGATGCATCTAGGCATCATTACACGACGATCCTTCAAAATTATATCTTCCATTGGCATGCATTGCATAGTCATTTGATGGTTTGCTGAAAACATCAAACAAATATCAGTGATAACTTTATAATCTAAATCAATTTATTGAAGTTCGGTTTAAAATTTGGCTATCATCTAGGGGAGAGGGATCCATAGTGGAGCACCCTAACTTTACATTTCTGAAAATTCTACGTGGGAATTTCAAATCACTCTCAATTTTGTACAACAATTTATTTGGCAACTCACATGCTTCTATATTTCGTTTTAGGGCCACATCATCAAATATGATTCCACATCAACATGCTTTTTGTTGAGGTATCCAAAAAGGCCCAAAAAAAAAGTGAGACCAATAGTGGTCCACTAAGTCATGTTTTATTGATGCACTGATGTGGCATCACATGATTTTGTCAGTTTGTGTACTTTATGGATAAAAAATGTTTTGCAATTAGATATTAAGGCGCTCCACTATGAGACCCATTGAGGACTACTTCTATCCCCATTATTGAACCCCACTCCACTATAGGCCTCTCTCCCCTAAGTCAATTTGTTGAAGTTCGGTTTGAAATTTGATTATCATCTCATCTAAATATAGTTCATCAAATGAAAAGAATATAATACATTTAATATCGAGTTTGAGAAATAGAGATATGCGAGGTTATGTGCACATATCATGGTAGTTTTTATGTTTTAAATGAATGGAAAAGTCATGTTGATAAGCATTTGAGATTATTTTAATGTGGTTTTGTCTGTTATTTTCATCAATTTTCAATTCTTGGGTTCATGAATTTTGTTTCAAAGAAAAATAGTTGCTATTGTCTACAAAATGAAATTATACCACCTAACCTACCCTTCTTTGTTGTTGTAATACATTCTATATAAATACGAATAGATTACTTCATGTACCCCTCTTTGTTGTCGTAAATAGAACATACAAGAACCAAAAGTAATTTTAGTTGTTCCTATTACCTTGTGGTGGACAATGACAAATTCTACTAAAAATGGTTTGAGTCTTGATAGTCCATATAACATAGAATCTAACAATCACTAAAACAACAATTGACATTAGAAACATAGATTATCAAGATATCTTTCCTTCATAATAATATCTTAAATTTTAAAATTATTCACATTATAATTCTAAAATTTACATACATACAAAATTTATATAAAATCTTTAAAAACATTTTTAATTAAGTTAAATAACTTTCAAATTCAATTAAATTCAATTAATAATGAATAAAATAATGAAAATTTAAAGTTTCTTATGAAAATATTAATATACCCATTAAACCTTTGAATTCAATTACTACTTTTGAAAATGATTATATTTTATAAGATTCTTTCTTATATAAATTAAATTTGTGAGAATGTTAATGTTGTGGCTGTGTGACTGTAGTTCTTGTAGCTTTCTGTAGTAACTATTTCATAAATTATGCTTAATCATTTAAAAAAAATAAAAGACTAGTTCGTCTTGAAAATTGTCTATGCGGCCCTAATTATTAATTAATTAAAAATAAAGATACAATGCATTCTTTATTTTTAATTAATTAATAATTACATCAAATGTCTGTTTTGAAAACTGCACGGTACAAAAGTAAAAATGCCACGATTTTACGCGGAAATAACGCGGTTTGTTTCATGGGACAATTTCAGCAGTATAATCAAAATGCAGCTTTCAGTGCTAGGTTCACAGTTTCCTGCCAAGACCAACTTTCCCTGACCAAGGTCAGAATTCACGGACGGACCTGTCACGTGGGACCTGCTATTACAATCTAACACCTTCTTGCGATAGAAGGGCGTGATGCCCACGTGACTAGATTCTCTAAGATCATTACTACGGACTTTGTTGCAGGCATTTATGAGTTTTGTGACAAAAAAGATAGGCCTTTTGAACATTCTTCTCTTGAGTTGGTAATGACATCAAAAAGTACTGACAAAAGGGTTTCATTTACCTTGTAATAAACCCATGTGACAAGGTAGAGTCTTAGTTGGGTTTGAGTTACAGATTTTCTTTCCCCGTGTTCAAAACTTTGTGGCGTGATGGTCAGTTTCACATTTAATGATTTTGATAGACTTTAGATATGCTTTCTTTGTAATGTTGTTCCTTAAATTAAGGTGTATATTAAATATAATAATTGGATATAATATAATGTTGTTTGTTTTTTTTTCAATTTTTTTTTCCTTCAAAATTTAGATTGAATCAGAAATGGAATTATTAAGTGTTCAAGTTTGGTGGTTTAAAATTGAAGTTAATGTTCAAAATATGGTTTGAAAATTTTTATATTTCAAGCAGTGTGTTGGTGACAAATTGTGATGCATTATGGTTTAGCTAGTTAAATGCCTAAAAAGTTTGAAAAACATCTTTTGATCCTTTCATGGACAAAAAGAAAATGGAAGGCTATTTTTATTTATTTTCCTACTATATTTTTTTATTATCATGTTTTATGTTGGAAAGAGTCATTTTTGGACATGGGTCTCCACAATAATTTTGTTGTAGACTCTATGAGACAAATTATTTTGTTAATATATGGAAAAGTAGATTGATTAGATAAGTATCCATTTAGATATCCATCCGTGATTTGGTATTTTAAATAGGAGGACCGCAGTGTCTCTTCATAATCCTTCATATATCTAAAATTGATAATATAATTTGAATCGCCTCTACTTAACACTCCAGATCTAAAAATATTAGAAAATATGAACAATATACATACAAAATGAAAAAAATATTAATTAAATAAAATTCAGAATTCAAATGATTTTAAAATTAATTAATAATAGGTAAAATGTGCGTCCATAGACGTTGC
Source organism: Sequoia sempervirens (assembly GCA_007258455.2). NCBI lineage: Eukaryota > Viridiplantae > Streptophyta > Pinopsida > Cupressales > Cupressaceae > Sequoia > Sequoia sempervirens. The sequence goes on from VDFB02370964.1 coordinate 5,815, forward strand.
CTTCGTATAAGTGGCCTATTACGTTACGGCAGTGCACACTCTGTTAAACTCTATAAATATGGCCCCTCCGGAGGAAAGGAAAGTAAGGAAGGGTAGACAAGAGAAGAGAAGAGAATGCACAGATGGAGGGGTTGTTGAAATGCAAAACTCAATCCCGGTCTCAGTTTGTTGATGGTTCCACCTGTGAAGATCTGAGGCTGGTGAAGCGCCTCGGCAAGGGCAACATGAGCACGGTTTTCCTGGCTGTTCATCGTGGCACCAACAAGGCTTTTGCTGTTAAAGTGATGAATAAGGGGCTTCTTCAAAAGAGGAACGCCTACAAAATGGCAGCTACGGAGAAAGAGATTCTGTCTTGTTTGGATCATCCTTTTCTTCCGTCTCTGCTTACCCATTTTGAGTCGGAGAATCATACATTTCTGGCCATGGAGTATTGTTCTGGAGGAGATATTAACGTCTTGAGGCATAGGCAACCTAATAAGACCTTCTCAGAGTCTACGATAAGGTGAATATTTATTTGTTCGTTTGGTGGATGTCTGTGTTCTCCCTGATTGTAGCGTGGCTTAGCCCTTGATTGTTGTCTTCCCCCTTTATTCTGATTTAAGTAGAAAAGAGCCAAACATTGTATTTACCCAAATTCTCAATATCAATCTAATTATATTAGATTGCTACCTTTTTGCAGTCAGTTGGTATCGAGAATTTTTGGTGCATATTCATTTACTTAAATATCATCCTGTTCTATGATCTATCTCAATTTTTTGCATTTAATAAGTTTCAAATCTGCTAGACTTTTTTAAGACTAAAGTAAATGAAAACTTTGTACCATAGTCTTTGTTACTATATTGTTCAGATTTTAATGGAAGCCAATGCATTTTTGCTCTGAATATAGTTAGATTCCTTGAGCTGAATGGGTTATATACTATATCATCTTGCTTCTTGAAGTCAATTTTTGAGGTGAAGTGTTAGCATGGATACACAGGTTCTACGCGGCGGAGGTAATTGTAGCGTTGGAGTATTTGCACGAGCAGGGAATAGTGTATAGAGATCTAAAGCCGGAGAACATTTTAGTGCAAGATAGTGGGCACATAATGCTTACTGATTTTGATCTGTCCTTGCGTCTCATATCCGATCATGGCGAAGATGGTGAATGGCAGTCTCGATCGTTTGTGGGTACAGAGGAGTACATCGCACCCGAGGTCCTATGGGGGAAATTTCATTCGTACGCCGTTGACTGGTGGTCCTTGGGCATCTTTCTCTACGAAATGAGCAACGGGCGGACGCCTTTTAGGGGGTCAAATAGAAAGGACACTTTTGTGAATATTTTGAGCAAGAATCCTTTCTTCTCGACCTCATCTTTTCTCGACGATCTCGTTCAGAAGCTCCTTGCGAAAGAGCCGACAGAGAGGCTAAACAGAACACAAGTGAAAAACCACCCATTCTTCAGCGGCTTGAGATGGGACCAACTGCAGTTTGTTTCTAGGCCTCCTTTTGTCCCGCCGCTCTCCCCTGAACCTCCGCTCACTTTTCTCCCAGACAATGAGGAAGCAGGAGGAGACATGGGCATTCAACCCGACGGCTACAATACGGAATGTAAGTTGGAAGAAGACAACACAAGTGAATGCATATTTAGGGAGTTTTGAGACGATATGCTCTCCCAGTTGGACCAACACTCTTCCACCTGATGATGTCACTCTCCCTAAAACAAGACTTAGGTTGCCCATACCAATTGGCACCGTGTATCCATCATTCTGAATGTACATTTGATTGTAATTATTAATTAAATTATAAGTATGATTTAGAATGTTGGATAAACAATGTAGGGTTTAAATTTGATCTTGAAATTATTCACAAATTATTATTTTTTATAGTTTTTATTTGAAAATGTTAAATATATATTTGATAGGTATATACAATGAGTGCATTATGTAAATATATTAATTTGAAAGAAACAAAAAATTTGTCTAAATTTTGTTATAGAAATTAGGGACAGTCTTGTTAAGAAGGGCTTGGACCATATTATCATTTGATCATATGCAATGGTTGCTTTAATGGACGATCTTTAGAGTGGGGTAATTATGGTAAGTGAAAGTTGTTGTTTTGGTGGTAGTTGATAGTTTGGATCATTCAACTTTAAGGGAAAGCGATCATCTTCTTGAAACAATTTGTTTGTTTTCATGAATTGAAGTACAATGTCATGTAAATGTGGGGTCTATGTTCATCTCATTTGATGTTGTTAACAAAGTTATGGCTTTATCTGTCATGTCTACATCTCAAAAAGTGGGCATAGACACAAAACCCATTTTTTTTCAAAACATTAAAATCTCACTAATCCATTTGCTCATATCATGACAACATGACATCCTATTATGCACACCCGGTGATGTTACATGTGCAACATCATTGCAAGCATATCGCTCAAAAGGTGAGGGGAGATGGACACATGCTCAAGTGCAACAAAATCCATACCACTCATCCTTGATGGAGGCTATCTTGATATGGTTTAGCATCATGGTATAAGATACTTCACAAGAAACCGAATAAGGTCATCTTCTCATAAGGTTCATATATGATGAGAGTGAGGTCAAGTCTTCATGACGAGACCCAAACCTAGAAGCAACTATATTATCAAATTTCAATGGCGTAAATATATGATCTTTCCATATTTGATCTATTGCTTTAACAATTAATCTTTAACCCTAAATGTTTTAAATTAATTCCTTCTTCACAAAAGAAATATTTGTTTCAAATTAGTAAGATGTTCTAAGTTTTCATGCGGGCCCTAGCCTGGCTGTATTCATAAAGGCTGGTCACGAAGTTCTGCCTCCCCGTCCTGGTACCCAACACGTACTAATTGCTGCGACTGCAGTTTAGGGGTCAGTATACCCGAGATAAAAAAAAATGTTCTAAGTTTTCACCATTGCAAAATGAAGTGCGACCCAATCTAATTTGAATTCTAACAGATTAAATGATATTAATTTAAGGCCCTTATAAATTAATCTCAAAGTTTGTATGAAATTATTTAATTTCCTTTCTCTTTTTATGTGCATTTTATTTATTATTAGGCGAAACTCATAGATTTTAATTTAAATACTACAAAGTCTTTGCTTTTTTTTTTGCTTACAAGGGTGTTGAATTCAAAAGGGAAGTAAAGGAATTCCTTCTGCCCAAATTAACTACACAAGATATAATTAAGTACTTGATATCTAAGTCAATGAGTTTAATGTTCTCCTAAAACATCTACTACTACAAGCATTATTGAAATTTTCAAGGAATAATTAATACGGTTTTAAAACTAACCACTAAGTTTATTTAGAAGAATAATTCAAGTCGATTAGTTAAATTATTCCTTCCATGATGACGACTAGAGGAAATTCTTAAGACATACAAAACTAATTTATGCTAATAACATATTCTTAAATCCTTCTAGATTCTAATGTGGAACCCTCCATAATTTGATGATCAATCTTTTAAGTTTTTGTTTGTGAAAAGAAGTTAATTTCCACTCAAAAATATTGTTTATTCTTCTAAATTAATTATGTTATTTCTCCTAAGATGGTGGTTGAGCATACTAAAAAAACCAATTCTTAACTATAATGATTAAATTAAGTTAAGAAATATTCTAGGTCGAGCCCATACATTTTCAACTTGTCCATTATGACTTTAAATGCCTTTCCTAGCTTAAGAATCCCATTTAGGGAATTTTGCTTACCGATTTAATTATTTTCATAAGCTTCAATAGAAAAAATGACACCTCATGAAACAATAGATCATCTAGATATGTATATTTTTAATGATACCTAACCCTAGGTTCTATATCACTAATTGCCATCTCCTAATATTTCATTTTCATTTTTTCTTCTCATTCTAACTTGTAGATCAAGTTCACCCTAAAGAAGACTTCATTGAAGGTTATGGTTTAAGGCACATGTATAGGGGTAGGGTCACCTTTTCTGTAGTGCCTCTCATATTGTTGTCACTGTACTGATACTTTTTATGTTATGCTATGCATCTTGAGACCATGTTGGTGGTTGTTTCACCATTTTGATTTGGTTGGTTGATAGTTTAGTGGACTTGGATGATTATGACACTCTTTATTGATATGATGATATATGGAGTTTGATGTTGTGTTTGGATTAAATTGGTTATGTTTATCATATGGACTTAGTACCATGCTTGCTATGCACTTGATTAGTGATTGCTTTATGATGTGGTTAGTATTTGAAGTCTTGGTGAGAGGGATGGTGTAGCATTGCTTATTCGCGAGTGCCCTGCTACGCCGCGACTTCCTCTCATAGTGTGTTTGTTATTGGATATATATGTTGTTTGACATCTAGTTTGATGCAGGTTGCAGGTACCAGGCATCGACTCCACTTGCACTGTCAGGTCTGAGCGTGCCTTACAAGCCCAACGGGAATGATGTGGAAAATAGACTTGACAAGAAAGTCCCCCACCCTAGCCATCATCCTCAATGAGGATGAGTACCTAGTCCGTCACCTCGTCATTGTGTTTGACGATGTGGTCTGTTTGCAACCTCGTTCTTGTTTAGGTATCGTGCTATTTTGAGTTGTTTAATTTTAATGGTCTAATTAATGTTGTTTTAATTATTTGATATAGTTGTTAGTCCATTGTGTAAAGTTTATAAATTTTGTTTGATTAATTATTTTAGTTAAAAAATGTTAGTAAGTGTAGTGTTGAATTAATTTTATTATTAAATTAAATTACTAAGTAGATGTTGTTAATTAATTATTAAATTAGTTTACTAAGTTATAATGATTCGATAATTATATATTATTACTTTTATTAATGATGAATATTTTAATGAAATGTAATGGAATAGTATTTTCATTTATTAATAATGTTTATTTGAAATTCAAATGCAGTGGATAATGTCGTTTAAAACAAAATTTTAAATTGGAGATATTAAAAGGGAATTTAAGTGATAATGTTAAATTACTAAAAAATTAATTAAAAAGATTTGGAATCAGGAAACATTTCGCATGCAAGTGCATGCATAGTCTCGAACTAAGGATCAGAGGGAAACTTGCCGATTTTTGAGTTTTTAATGATTTAGCATTTAATTTTTTTATTTTTGAAAGCAAATAACTTCTTTAATTAAAAAATTTGGGGTTTTTTTTTTTCAACAAGAATTCTTGCTTTGATTTTGTTTTCCTTTGTCAATTAAAAATACAACTTTTGGGTATTTTGGAAATTTCTTTTGGAGTGTAGATTGCAGCTACTAAAGAGCTTGATCAACACATTTTCATCATCATCGAAGCATAGGACCCCAGGTTGGAATCATTTTTCTCTTGTTTTCGTTTATCGGTAGTTTGTAGATAATCACCCTCTCTTCCGTTTGCAAATATGAATGTTTATGATTTGAGTGAATTGAAAATACAAGCATGTCATTGGTATTTGCAGTGAGGTTTGTTTTCTTGTCTCAGTAATTTGTTTTCGCCCTTCGGTCGGTTTTATCCCTTGCTGCATTCGAATCCCTCTACATGCTCATTTCACTACCTTATCATTCAATGTCTTGATGTTTCCTTGTATCATATGGTTGTCTTGTAGTAGTCGATTCTCCCTGTATCATATGGTTTCCTTGTATCATTCGATGTATTGATGTTTCCTTGTATCATATGTTGACTGTATGGGCAACCTGTTACATGTTAATCCAATGCTTCTTTTAGAGATTCAATTTCTAGTTTGATGTTATTCAATATATGTATATATATACTCTTACAACTTTATCCCAAAAGAGTTTGATTTTCTATTTTTTAGCAAATCTTGGCTGTTGTAAATGGTTGATGCCTAGCATTGGCTAGTTATTTGTGTGGTATTTAAGCTACTATGAATTATAATGAAGTAGCTTTAGTTGGCGTCGCACCTGCAGAGTCTGTAATTGGTTCCTTCTGACAACAGATTTTCATGGGTGAAAGATTAGATATGGCGCTAGTGTATAGCTTAGGATTTACTTACTTTCATAGTCATGCTGCCTTGTGGCTATAATTGATAAAAACCACTTTAGGAAGAAGTTATCTTTTGTTCAAGTCATTACATTATTCATTTTAGTTGTTGGTTGCAAGATGTTTTCCTCTTATCTTTGGCTGGGGCGATCCTTCCAAACGGTTAGAATTCGGTTCTTTTCATGCCTTTCATATATGTTAAGTTGCCTTAGATCTTGGACTAGTTGACCTTTCATATGGGATAGAGTTCGCCATATATGCTTTTAACTAGGTGTCTATATAACCATCAAGTTCACTGCTTGGCAGTAGAAATTTGCATTCTAGGTAGTAACTCTCCTTAATTGATATGTAGAATAAGAGAATTTTATGTTTCTAAAAGTTCTGGATTTATTTTATCTCCAGCATGGTTCGGTCTTCTATTAAGCTTTGAGATTTTTTTTGTTCTTGGATATACTTACGGGTTAGCTCATGGCTGTTGTATTCAATGAATTTTTTGTAAAGGCATATATATATATATATGTGGTTTTATTATGCCAGATTTGCTAGATTTCGGTACTGTCAAAAGACAACCAATAAGTATGTTCAAAATTATTTTTAATAGTATCATTTTAAATTAAATATGTTAATATACATATATATATATATATATATATATATATATATATATATATTATGCCAGATTTGCTAGATTTCAGTAGTGTCAAAAGACAACCAATAAGTATGTTCAAAATTATTTTTAATAGTATCATTTTAAATTAAATATGTTAATATGCATATATATATATATATAAACATATATATAATCATTTATGATGATATATATGTATATAATACATATATATATGAAAATGCATGTAATAATTATATATCTCGTTAATTATAATAAAGAGATTTTTTTGAGTAATAACACATATTTAGATCAATGTGTAGAATATGTTTATATAGTGTTTTAAAGATTTAAATGATTTCATAATGGAGGTCTAGATAAAATGGAAATGATGATTTAATATGTTCTTTAAAATTTATTACAATGAATGTGTTAGAGAATTAAAAGATTGATTTTATTATGTGTTCCATGATGTGGGTCTTTCTCTTGTGTTAGTTTTAAAATGAGAAGACTTTATGTGGTGACTTTCTTGAAGTCATGTATGAGAGTTTGTTGGGAACCCATAGTGTTGAGTCACTCTCATTTGGAGTTATGGGTAGATGGCCTTTCGGGCTTCTAGAGGCAATGGGGAAACTCGCTTTATGTTGGATTTCCGTGTTTGGATTGTTGTTATATCATTTGATTGTATTTTTGATTTTGAGCTCTTGTGGGTGTCACCTTGTATCATGGTTTTTCCTCTTGATATGGCTTTTGGGCGAGAAGGTTCATGCCTCACATATGTACTTTGTTTTCATGATTTTGGTGCTTTGTGTGTTTTAGTACACCCCTTGATGTCATGTGGTTTGTTTGATGCTACTAGAGAGAGTGGCTCTTCATGGGGGCCAACGTAAAAAGGGGCAACCTGGGTAACCCATGGAAGAGTTTGTTTAATAAGTGATAATGTAATAAAATTAATTAGTGGGTTTGGGTAGGTACACACTAAATAAGATAAGTAAGATGCCTCGCCCGCATCTTTAGTGCTTTCGTAGACTAAGGGTGAGATGAGAAGGCTTGGTCAACAAGATCACTACCTTGTCCTCACGAAAGGTTAGTGGTCTCACATGTGTCACTGTATGGGGCTGGCGCCTAGTGAGTGGCAACCAGGGTAACCATAGATGGGGGCCGACGCCTAGTGAGAGGTAACCAAGGTAACCCATACTAGGGCCATGCGGTGAAACTCTTCCTATAGTATCTCTTGTTGTTCCCTTTCCTTTGTGAGCCTCTTGTAGCAGTCATTCTTGATGTAGTTGTTAATTATGTTTATTGTTTCTCTTTTTTGTGGAGTCTTGTATCCCTCCTACTTGACTATTCTATGTCATGGGTCTTTCTTGTCATCTCCTAGCATGGGAGGTGGGCCTAAGGGTCCACGTGGTAGAGTGGAATGTGCTATGCACCCCATTAGGTTCCTAGTCAGAGGTCGTGAAGTGTGGAGTTGTACCTTTGCGGTGTTTCCAGAGCTTCACCAGTTTGGAGATATCATTGATAATATATATCATGATCATTTTAGATGTATTATTCTATCTAATTGATCTATCATTCCCATTTCATGTTGGGAGGCATGGTTGTGCATTTGTAAACTTGAAGAAATGTAAACTCTTATGATTAATGTAATGTATTTATATTCATGGTTTATCATGTGTTCTCTAGTGGATGACTTATTATTTATGTAATGTAATGGATGGATGTTTATCACTGATGAAATGTGATAGATGTATGTACAATTTATGCTTATTCTTTATAATGGATTTGAGATGTAATATTTTGGTTCATTAAGATTCATCATTATGGGATTGGGATTATGGTAAGTAATGCATTCATTTTTACCCCAGAGGACTTAGCTAGACAATGTACATGTATAGTTTTATTATAAGTGTGTATGTTAACTTCTATTCTTTTAGTTTACTTTAAAAAAAATTTGTGCCATTATTGTTAGTTATTTAGTTGTCCTTTGGGGTTTGTGTGGTGGGGTGTTACAACTTGGTATCAAAGCTAGGTTATCAAAAAATGGGTACTCTAGGTAGATTGATCCCAGTATGTTAACCTTGCGCCTGACTCTTGAACTTATATGTTCCCTTCTAATGTTACACAGGATCATGCCTAGGGGTAGGGGTCGTGGTGGTGGCCGTAAAGCCAATCGCCAGAGTTCTTCATCTCTGATCTCCCACGGTTTTGAATGCAAGGAATGTAATGGTTCCCAAAACAACCTAGGAGGTGGAGGCCAAAATCCGAAGCCCATTGGGATTAGAGGGAGTACAATTGAGATAGTTGCTAGAGGAGGCTCTAGTTTGGTTAGGCCCTATGCAATAGGAGGAGCAGCGGGTGGTCAGGGAGAGAGAAATCATCGAGGAAAAGAGACTTAGCAGCAGAGCAAGATGCCATAGTAGCGGGTCACATGAGAGACCAGTTGAGAGAACATCCTTCCACATTTGATGGTACTAGTGGAGGACTGGAGGAAATAACATGGCTGATTGATCTAGATCAATGCTTTGCTAAGCATTCGTATGAAAACAATACTAAGGCTAGGTGCGCCATCATTCACCTAAGAGGATTTGCATCCACATGGTGGTGACTAGAAGAGCAAAAACTACATCTAGACATCAATTCAGTGACTTGGGAGCTATTCATGGAGAGATTTAGGGCCCGTTTCCTATCAGACCACTAGAGACAGCACCAAAAAAATTAATTCCATGAGCTGAGACAAATGGAAATTTCTGTAGAGCAGTACGAATGCCGGTTCTATGAGCTCAAGCAGTATGTGGGAATCAGTAATGATGAGGCAATGCTAGTACAACACTTTGTCAGGGGTTTGAATTCCCGAATCAGTGGAGGGGTCTTGGTCTTCAAGCTGAAGATGATGGAGGTAGCTATAGAAAGGGCTCATCTTGTGGAGGAAAACTTGGCCATGGCTTTAGGAGGCCACACATGTGTTCAGATTGACAGTGCACCTACATTTGGGTTTGGTTCTCGAGGTGGGAAACCTCAAGCTGTAGGCTCATCCAAGAGTCATCATGTGCCCTCTAAGGGTGGTCAAAAGTTTAGCAACAACAGTCATAGCCTAAGCACAATAGTTCAATCTCAACAAATTGGCAGATCTCAATCCAGAAAAAATCAAAATTGGCAACAAATTCAACGTAACTGTTTTGAGCATCCTACACAGAGTACACATTTTGCACCTAGTCAGGGTATCTTTCAATAGTCTAATTCACCGTCTGGTGGTAGAGGTTTTGGTCAGGGCATAGGTTGTTTCTTCTATGGTCAATAGGGTCATATTGCTAGACAGTGTTGGTAGAGAAACTCCATAGGTTTTAGTAAGAGGCTAGCCACTTCTGAGCTGATGGTGGGTGATGCAAGTAGATCACATTGAGTATTCGCGGTGGTTGAAAACTACCAAGCTGATCATTAGGGCACTGTGGTTGAGGCATTAGGTGTGTTACAGGGCACTAGTATTTCTATTCTATTTGATTTTGGTTCTTTAGATTCGTTTATTTCTCCTTTTGTAGTAGAGCGATGTAGACTGGTGGCAACAAAACAAGGGGTTAAGTGGCAGGTCGAATTGGCCTCCGGGGAAAGGCAGTGGTAGAATCTCTTGTTTGGGGTTGTAGATTAGGTATTGGGTCACTTGTGACTATGGTGGATCTCTGTATCTTGCCTCTTGGATCCTATGATGTTGTTTTAGGTATGGATTGGCTGAGTGCTCACCAAGCAATGATAGATTATCATTGTAAGGCTGTGTGATATGTAGATGTTTTGGGTAATGAGGTTGAGATTGTTGGCATACAAAGACCCATCTCCTTATGATGATTTTAGCTATGCAATTAAAGAGGTGTTTCTATCAGGGTTGTCAGCTGTTTGCTATATCAATTAATGACTTGGATTTGGGAGAGAGCCTAGAGGTGTCACTGGATGACTATCCCCTCCTTAAGGAGTTTTCAGATGTCTTTCCCAATGAAATTACAGGGATTCCACCTAAGCGTGACATCAACTTCATAATTGATCTCGTACCCAGAGCTGAACCTATATCTCGGGCTCCATATTGGATGACAACATAGGAACTTCAAGAGCTTCATTAACAATTGGATGAACTATTAGCAAAAGGGTTCATTCATCCTAGTGTTTCCCCTTAGGGAGCACTAGTGATATTTGTGAAGAAGGATGGTTCCCTTCGTTTGTGCATTGATTACAAACAACTAAATAAAGTAACGATGAAGAACTGGTACCCTTTGCCAAGAATTGACGATCTATTTGATCAGATAAAGGGGGCTAAGGTATTCTCAAAAATTGATCTTAAGTTGGGATACCATCAATTGTGGATAGCCGAAGCAGATATACACAAAACTGCATTTCACACTCATTATGAGCATTATGAATTCACTGTTATGCCGTTTGGGTTGACGAATGCACCATTAGTGTTCATGAGTTTGATGAATGGAGTCTTTCGTACCTACTTGGATCAATTTTTTCTCGTGTTCCTTGATGATATCCTGATCTACTAAAAAATGATGGAGGAGGAGCATTTGAGACAGGTGTTGTAGTGTTTCAGAGACAATCAGTTGCATGCAAATCTGGCGAAGTGTGAGTTCTTTAAGATGGAAGTGAAATACTTGGGTCACGTTATCTCTGGTGAAGGTATTGCTGTGGATCCTTCAAAGATCTAAGCCATTGTTGATTGGCCAACACCCACGAATGTTCCTAAAATTCACAGTTTTATGGGTTTGGTGGGCTACTATCGATGATTTATTCAGGGCTTTTCGAGGATTGCACACCCCATTACTTCTCTTCAAAGGAAAGGGAATAATTTTATTTGGTTAGAGTAGTGCTAGTTAGCTTTTCAGACCCTTAAGGAGAAGTTGACTAGTGCACCTATTCTAGAAGTTCCTGATCCTACTGGGGATTTTGTTGTGTGTACTGATGCATCCTTGGAGGGTTTAGGAGCCATTTTGATGCAAGAAGGTCACGTGATTTCCTATGAGTATCAAAAGCTCAAGGATCATGAGCTGAATTACCCACACATGATTTGGAGTTGGCCACCATTGTACATGCTTTTGTGAGATAGAGGCACTTTTTATTGGGGCATTGGTTTGAGTTGCATAGCGATCATTGCAGGTTGTAGCATATATTTAAGAAATCGAACCTAAATTCCAAGCAGAGGAGATGGATGGAATTTATTTGTGAGTATGATTTTGAGGTTAAGTACATCCAGGGAAAGGAAATCGTAGTGGAAGATGCTCAGAGTCGGTGAAAACATGAGTTATTTGTAATGACTCTTGGTGTGGACTTGAGGAGCCAGATCCTCACAACACTTCCTTCAAATGGTTGTTATCAGGAAGTGAAATTAGAAATTGAGTCAGATAGAGCTTTGGAGGGAAATTTTTTTGGATATTCACTGGAATATGATGGCCTTTTGCAGTATTTGGGTCACATGTATGTACCTCCTATTGAGGGTCTTCGTACCCTAATCATGACCAAGGCACATCGGGCTCCCTATTTTTCTCATCTGAGAGTCAAGAAGATGTATGCAGACCTTCGTCTGCTATAATTCTGGGCTAGAATGAAGAGAGACATCGTAGACTTCGTGGTGAGATTCTTGGAGTGTTAGAGAGTTAAGGCAGAACACTAACATCCCGCAAGACTTTTACAACCCCATCTCATTCCAGAGTGGAAACACGATATCATATCAGTGGAATTTATTGTTGGTTTACCAATGTCTTCTCGTCGACACAATGCTATCATGGTCACTGTCAACAGGTTGACCAAGGTGGCACACTTTTCTCTCATTCAGTTATCTTTTACTACTTCATCGATGGCTAGAGTATTCATGGAGGACATTGTTAGATTGCACAAAATTCCACAAAGGATTATTTTTGATAGGGATCTGGTGTTCACTTCTGCATTGTGGACATCTTTGCAGCGTGCCTTAGGGACCTAGCTGAACTTCAGTTCAGCATACCATCCAAAGACAGATGGATAGACCAAGAGGGTCAACTAGGTTCTTGAGGACATGCTCTGGATGTACGTGATGGATCAATAGTCGCGTTGGGAGGACTACTTGCATTTGGTGGAGTTTTCATACAATAATGGATATCATAGTTTGATCGGTATGCCTCCCTTTCAGGCATTGTATGGTCGTCCTTGTCGGACCTTGTTGAGTTGGGACCGTCTTGAGGATAGAGTTCTCCTTGGACCCAAAATGCTTCAAGATATAGAGCAACAGGTTGCTTGCATTAGAGAGCACTTGGTGGTAGCGCAGGACATGAAAAAGAAATATGCAGATGTGCATAGGGTCGACCATCAGTTTTTAGTTGGTGATTAGGTATTCCTGCGAGTGTGTCCATGAAAGAGTCCAATCTATTATGGGAAAGGCTCTAATATTGTGCCTCATTTTGTGGGATCGTTTGAGGTGTTGGAGAGAATTGGCCCCATTGCTTATCACCTAGCTTTGTCACCCAGTCTATCGTGCATACATGATGTGTTTCACATTTCTGTACTTAGGCCTTATTATCTTGATATATCTCATGTGCTTGATTGGAATACATTACAGGTAGAGGACGAGCAACTGGCACTCAAACCCATGGCCGTTCTTTAGCACATGAGGCTCGCTCTCAGGGATAGAAAAATTCAGCAGGTGCGGGTCCAATGGGACCCTAATGATGAGACTTTGGAAACATGGAGGATGCATCTTGCATTAGAGAGTCTTTTCCTTATTTGTTCACAGGCTTCTAGGAGTAAGCTTGGTTCTAAGGGGGAGGATGTAGTGCCTCTTGTGTTATTGTCACTGTACTGATACTTTTTATGTTATGTCAAGTGTATCTTGAGACCGTGTTGGTGGTTGTTTCACCATTTTGATTTGGTTGGTTGAAAATTTAGTGAACTTGGATGATTATGACACTCTTTATTGATATGATGATATATGGAGTTTGATGTTGTGTTTGGATTAAATTGGTTATGTTTACCATATGGATTTATTACTATGCTTTCTATGCACTTGATTAGTGATTTCTTTATGATGTTGCTTATGATGTGGTTACTGTTTTAAGTCTTAGTGAGAGGGACGGTGTAGCATCGCTCATTCACGAGCACCCTGTGACACTGCGACTTCCTCTCATGGTGTGTTTGTTATTGGATATATATGTTACTCAACATCTAGTTTGATGCAAGTTACATACCAGGCATCGACTCCACCTGCACTGTTAGGTCTGAGCGTGCCTTACAAGCCCACTGAGAAGGATGTGGAAAATGGAGTTGACAAGAAAGTCCCCCACCCTAGTCGTCATCCTCAATGAGGATGAGCACCTAGTCCATCACCTAATCATTATGTTTGACGATGTGGTCTATTTGTAACCTTGTTCCTGTTTGGGTATCGTGTTGTTTTGAGTTGTTTAATTTTAATAGTCTAATTAATGTTGTTTTAATTATTTGATATAGTTGTTAGTCCCTTATGTAAAGTTTATAATTTTTTTTCTATTAATTACTTTAGTTAAACAATGTTCGTAAGTGTTGTGTTGAATTAATTTTATTATTAAATTAAATTACTAAGTACATGTCGTTAATTAATTACTAAATTAATTTGCTAAGTTATAATGATTCGATAATTATATATTATTACTTTTATTAATGATGAATATTTTAATGAATTGTAATGGAATAGTATTTGCATTTATTAATAATGTTTATTTGAAATTCAAACGCAGTGGATACTGACGTTTAAAATAAAGTTTTAAATTGGATCTATATTAAAATTGAATTTAAGTGATAATGTTAAATTACTAAAAAAATAATTAAAAAAATTTGGAATCAGGAAACATTTCGCATGCAAGTGCATGCATAGTTTCGAACTGAGGATCAAAGGGAAACTTGCTGATTTTTGAGTTTTTAATGATTTAGCATTTGATTTTTTTATTTTTGAAAACAAATAACTTCTTTAATTAAAAAATTTGGGGTTTTTGTTTTTCAACAAGAAGTCTTGCTCTGCAATTGTTTTCGTTTGTTAATTAAAAATATAGCTTTTGGGTAGTTTGGAAATTGCTTCTAGAGTGCAAATTGTGGCTGAAAAAGAGCTCGTGATCAACACATTTTCACCATCATTGAAGCATAGGACCCCAAGTTGGAATCATTTCACTCTTATTTTTGTTTATCGGTAATTTGTAGATAATCACCCTCTCTTTCGTTTGCAAATCTGAATGTTTATGATGCGAGTGAAATGAAAATACAAGCATGTCATTGGTATTTACATTGAGGTTCATTTTCTTGTCTTAGTAATTCATTTTCACCGTTCGGTCGGTTTTATCCCTTGCTGCATTCAAATCCCTCTGCATGCTCATTTGGATGCCTTATCATTTGATGTCTTGATGTTTCCTTGTATCATATGGTTGTCTTGTAGTAGTTGATTCTTCCTGCATCATATGGTTTGCTTGTATCATTTGATGTATTGATGTTTCCTTGTATCATATGTTGGCTGTATGGGTGACTTGTTACATGTTAATCCAGTGCTTCTTTTAGAGCTTCAATTTTTAGTTCGCTGTTATTCAATATATATATATACTCTTATAGTTGTATCCCAAAAGAGTTTGATTTTCTTTTTTTTAGCAAATCTTGGCTATTGTAAATGGTTGATGCTTGGTGTTGGCTAGTTATTTGTGTGGTATTTAAGCTACTATGAATTGTAATGAAGTAGCTTTAGTTGGGATCCCACCTGTAGAGTCTATAATCGGTTCCTTCTGACAACAGATTTTCATGGGTGAAAGATTAGATATGGCGCTAGAGTATAGCTTAGGATTTACTTACTTTCATAGTCATGCTGTCTTATAGATATAATTGATAAAATTGCTTTAGGAAAAAGTTCTCCTCTTTTTTTCAAATCGTTGTTATTCGTTTTAGTTGTTAGTTGCAAGATGTTCACCTCTTATCTTTGGCTGGGGAAATCCTTCCAAAAGGTTAGAATTCGGTTCTTTTCATGCCTTTCATATATGTTAAGTTGTCTTAGATCTTGGAGTGGTCGACCCTTCAGATGGGATAGAGTTCACCATATATTCTTTTAACTAGGCATCTATTTAATGATCAAGTTCACTGCTTGGCTATAGAAATCTGCATTCTAGGTTGTAACTCTCCTTAATCGATATGCAGAATAAGAGAATTTTATGTTTCTAAAAGTTCTGGATTTAGTTTATCTCTAGCATGGTTCGGTCTTCTATTAAGATGTAAGATTTTGTTTGTTCTTGGCTGTACCTACGGGTTAGCTCATGGTTGTTGTATTCAATGCATTCTTTTTAAAGGCATATATATATATATATATATATATATATGTGGTTTTATTATGTTGGAATTGCTACATTTTCGGTACTGTCAAAAGACAGCTAGTAAGTATGCTCAAAATTACTTTTAATACTATCATTTAAAATTAAATATGTTAATATGCATATATTTATATTTATATATATAAACACACACACACACACACACATATATATATTTATGATGACAATTATGTATATATGTAAATGCGTGTAATAATTATATATCTCATGAATTATAATAAAGAGAAATTTTGTGAGTAATAATTCATATTTAGATTGATGTGTAGAATATGTTTATATAGTGTTTTAAAGATTTAAATGATTTCATAATGGAGGTATGGATAAAATGGAAACGATGATTTAATATGTTCTTTAAAATTTATTACGATGAATGTGTTAGAGAATTAAAAGATTGATTTTATTATGTGGTCCATGATGTGGGTCTTTCTCTTGTGTTAGTTTTAAAATGAGAAGACTTTATGTGGTGACTTTCTTGAAGTAATGTATGAGAGTTTTTTGGGAACCCATAGTTTTGAGTGTGAACTCTCATTTGGAGTTATAGGTAGATGGCCTGTTAGGCTTCTAGAGGCAATGGGGAAAATTGCTTTATGTTGGATTTACGTGTTTGGATCTTTGTGATATCATTTGATTATATTTTTGATTTTGAGCTCTTGTGGGTGTCACCTTGTATCATGGTTTTGCCTCTTGATATGGCTTTTGGGTGAGAGGGTTCATGCCTCTTTTGGTGCTTTGTGTGATTTGGTACACCCCTTGATGTCATGTGGTTTGTTTGATGCTACTAGGGAGAGTATCTCTTCATGGGGGACGACAGACAAAGGGGAAACCTGGGTAACCCATGGAAGAGTTTGTTTAATAAGTGATAACCTAATAAAATTAACTAGTGGGTTTGGGTAGGTACACACTAAATAAGATAAGTAAGATGCCTCACCTGTGCCTTTAGTGCTTTCATAGACTAAGGGTGGGATGAGAAGGCCTGGTTGGTAAGATCACTACCTTTTCCTCATGAAAGGTTAGTGGTCCCGGATGTGTCACCCTATGGGGCTGACGCCTAGTGAGAGGCATCGAGGGTAACCATAGATGGGGGTTGACGCCTAGAGTTAGCTAGGGTAACCCATAATAGGGCCATACAATGACACTCTTCCTATAGTATCCTGTGTTATTCCCTTTCCTTTGTGAGCCTCTTGAAGCAATAATTCTTGATGTAGTTGTTAATTATGTTTATTGTTTCTCTTTTTTGTGGAGTCTTGTAGCCCTTCTACTTGACTGTTCTATGTCATGGGTCTTTCTTGTCATCTCCTAGAATGGGGGGTGGGCCTAAGGGTCCACGTGGTCAGGTGGAACATGCTATGCACCCCATTGGGTTCCCAGTCAGAGTTTGTGAAGTGCGAAATTGTACCCTTGTGGTGTTTCTAGAGCTTCACTAGTTTCGAGATATCATTGATAATATGTATCACGATCATTTTAGATGTATTATTCTATGTAATTGATGTATCATTCCCATTTCATGTTGGGAGGCATGGTTGTACATTTGTAAACTTGAAGCAATGTAAAATCTTATGATTAATGTAATGTATTTATATTCATGGTTATCCATGTGTTCTCTAGTGGATGACTTATTATTTATGTAATGTAATAGATGGATGTTTATCATTGATGAAATGTGATGGATGTATATACAATTTATGCTTATTCTGTATAATGGATTTGAGATGTAATCTTTCGGTTTGTTAATCATCATTATGGGATTAGGATTAGGTTAAGTAATACAACCATGTTTACCCCGGAGTCCACTTAGCTAGACAATGTACATGTATAGTTTTATTATAAGTGTGTATGCTAACTTCTATTCATGTAGTTTACTTAAAAAAAAAATTGTGCTATTATTGTTATTTATTTAGTTGTCCTTTGGGGTTTGCATGGTGAGGAATTACATTTTCTTTATTGAGACGAGAATTATAATGTTTCTTTTTATGTTTATGGTAAGTTTAAAGGAGATACTATATGGGCGCTAAATTGGATTTGGTCTTCTTGGCTCATTCATTTGTTTTTTCCTTTTTTAAAATATTTTATTATATTTTTTAAAGTTATTTTTATTTGTAGTACAAGATGCATGGGGGTCGATCTTAGGGACACCATGGCCCATAGGTCACTAGTCTCTTTAAGCATAACCAAAGAAATGATGGCTATAAATATATGGAATATGACTACATGAGTTTAGTTATAGGTCATTTAAAAGTAGAACAATGGTTTTACTTTGTCTCTTACCAACCTTGCCAATAGCTACAATCCACTTGTGTTTTTTATTGTTAAAACTATGGTAAGCATGGGTACTTTTCTAAGGATTATAAATAATAAAAAAGAAGAAATAAAAGAAACTTGATCATAATTCTATGTCTGAGAAGGAAGATGGTGATGTGTTCATTATAGCTTTGGAAAATCATATAAGTAATGATGCATGGTTAATTTGCTTAGGTGCATCTTTCCATATGACCTCTAATAGAGTTTAAATTTTTGAATATGAAGAATTTGATGGAGGTAAGGTGTAATTAGATGATGATTATTATTTAAATATTGTTACCCATGATAAATTTAGACTCAAATTTCTTGATGGTAAAATAAAAATGATTAATGGTGTGTTGAATATCCTTGGATTAGAAAAAAAATATTAGTTATGACAAAATTAAAGATGTGGGTATGGAAGTAGTCTTTTTTGGATGTTGATGAAAGATGCTAAAAGGTGCTATGGTGATCACTAGGCATGTTAGATTTATTTGTTTGGTTTGGAGGGTTTGAGATATAATAGAATACTGATTCACCCCCTTCTTAGTAGGTTGATGTGTGTTCAACAAGGATGTCCTTAAGTTTAATGCCTAAACCTAGGATCAATTATCTTCCTTTTTCAAAAGTACAATGCAAATCAATAAGGAAAATAGATTGACTTTCAACCATGATGGTAAGCCAATTAGACCCGGATTTGCATTCTTGGGGCCTTAAAAATGGCCTAGAGACGATTTTCTATGATTAACCTAATTATACTATATGACCTAATATGAAAGATGCAAGATCTTGATGATGTCAAACTAAAAAAAATAATTGCATTCAAATTTGGGAAGTGTAGAGGGGTAAGTGCACCAAGATGGTTCCCAAAAAGGGGGCTTAAGTGGCCACTTTTTTTTTGAAATCAGGAAATGCTGACCTTGGACGTGAAATTGAGGATAGTTACACTCAAAATTTTGAGATGGAACAAAAACAACGATCGAAGTTCTCCGAGTCTACTTTCTAAACTACTAATTTATTTTGAAAATGGTTGAGATTAAGGGGTTCAAAAGAGGGATGTACAAAAATTGGTTGTTTTTTGTAGAAAAACATAACATAGCAACTCTTGTATGACACCGGTGAAATTTTTTGTAGTATTTTTAAAATCGCTATGAAGTTAGCTAATAGCATCTAGTTGATGCACAATTTTTCTAATTTTTAATGAATATTTGATTTTTTACTAATTTTCTAAGTGGGCACTTCAAAGCGAAGTTTGGCCATGCTCCCCCTACAAATTTTGAAAATAATTGATTTTTTTTTTTTTTTTTAAAATTTGTAGAATGGAGTCTAGTTTCTAAAAATGTAATTTATTTGAAATTTTGATGAACGGTTAATTTATAAGAAAAAAACACTAAACACTGCTTTTTGGAAAAAAATAGACATACAAACAAAATAAATTATGGATGAAAGGCTTAACATTGTCAAAAAGTGAAAAAAATTACATCGTTGGATAGCTAAGAGAGAACCTAACATTACCCATGTTTTTGATTTTTTCAATATTGAACTAGATGCAATCTTGATGGTGAGCACAACCGATTATGTGAAAAATTGTAGAATTTGCAACAACACGTCTCGGCCTTGTTGGGAATGCCCTCCAAGCCTTTGGGTTGGTATTCCAAGGAAAATAATTTCACTTTTTTCTTTGTTTTTAACGCGAAATAACACATGCGCGTTATAACGCGCTCGCGTTATAACGTGAGCACGTTTTAAAAAAAAAAATCATAAGTGGCCAAAAAATTGGTACCCAACTTCATGCACCTGCCCAGAGGACTGTGTACATGTCAGCAAAAGTTGGATCTGAGTGTTGTAGTAGGAATGGGAAGCCCTTGGGTGAATGGGTCTTCATAAGGCACTTTTGCTCTATTTTTGGGGTCCTCCAATGATAGATCTAAGCTTCTATTTTTTGGTTGTAAAATTGTCAGAATGATGTTGGATAAATATGTAATTGAGTTTTTGTGGCTTGACAAGATGTAGGGTTTCAAATGCAACAATGAGCAATTTTTCTTCACACTTCCTTCAATCCTCTTCAACCTGATACCTGGACATTCACATAGAGAAGAAGTATTGTGCCATTTTAGGGGGCCTTCCTTGGTCAAACCATGTGTCAGCGTTTCCACTTCCATAATGGTAATGTAAATGATAAAATGATAATGGATACAGAGGAATGATGAAATCAAAAAGTGCTACAACTCACCACCCTTCAATGGCTTCCTTGAATGATTGAAGTCATGCACATCACTTCAAGGTCTTGATCTTGCTTGCTTGATTTCTTGAATGATCTTGGAAACCTACACAAGTGTTAGCATGAACAGAAAATAATGATAACATGAACACACATAAACTCACATAAGGTTTGACATGATGTTAAGATCTTGAATAGATGCAATAATAATCTGAAATGTTGCTCTTTACTTGCTCTTGAATGATATTAATGTTCACTTCTTGATAGATTCTTTCACTTAGATTTTAAATAGTGAAATAACTAGGTATTTATATGCATTTCTCTAATTTCCTGAGAATTAAATCTCGAAATCCAACATTTGAAATTTAAATTTTGAATGTTAATATGGCCACTTCAACATATTAAAAATTAGTCCACGAAAGAATAGGGGAACCATTTTCCCTTGGGTGAATGGGTCTTGGCCCAATTCTCTAGGACATTAGTAATTTGGGGGAAAAATATTAATTGCTTGCATTTGTTTAATGCTTTTCATTTCTTAGAAAGTTATATAAATGGGATATGGAATACATAATTTTAGGAAATTAAGGACCCAGTTAGGATCAATAATTTAAGGGGAGCAAAAAATAGTGTGAAATTGTTATGGGTGACAATTTATGATGTTATAGGGTTGAGGGTATTGGGTTTAAGGATGAGAGTATAAGGTATCTATTTAGGGTTGAGGGTATAGGGTATAGGTTTTAGGGTATAAGGTTGAGGGTATAGGATTTAGGTTATAGGGTTGAGGGTATAGGGTTTAGGCTTTAGGGTTGATGTTATAGGGTTGAGCTATGGAGTTTAGGGTTGAGGGTTTAGTGTATAGGATTTAGGGCCTATATTTGAGGCACAATGTTTAGGGTTGAGGGTATAGGGTTAAGTTTATAAGGTATAGGGCTTAGGGTTGAGTATATTGGGTATATGGTTGAGGTTATTAGGTTTATGGTTAATGGTATAAGGTATCTATTTAGGGTTGAGGGTATAGGGTGTAGTGTTTAGGGTATAAGGTTGAGGGTATAAGGTTTAGGCTTTAACGTTAAGGGTATAGGGTTTACGATTTAGGGTCAAGTGTATAGGGTTTAGGCTTTAGAGTTAACGGTATTGGGTATAAGGTACAAGGTATAGGGTTTAGGTTAAGGGTTAAGGGTTGAGTGTGTAGTATTTAGGGTTGAGGGTGTAGGGTTGAGGGTATAGCATTTAGGGTATAAGGTTAAGGTTTTAGGGTTTACAATATTAGGTATATGGTATAGGGTATAGGGTTTAGGCTTTAGGGCATAAGGTATAGGGTTGAGGGTTGATGGTGTAGGGTTTAGGGTTTTGGGTATAGGATTGAGGGTTGAGGGAATAGGGTTTACTGTATAGGGTATGAAATTTAGGGTTGAGTATATGGGTATATGGTTGAGGGTATTGAGTTTACACTTGAGGGTATAAGGTATAGGGTTTAGGGTGGATGGTATAAGGTTGAGGTTGTAGGGTTGAGGGTATGGAGTTTACAGTTGAGGGTTTAACATATAGGCTTTAGGGCCTATGGGTGAGGGATATTGTTTAGGGTTGAGGGTATAGGGTTTAGTGTATAGTGTATATAGTTTAGCATTGAGGATATTGGTTATAGGGTTGAGGGTATAGGGTTTACACTTGAGGTTATAAGGTATAGGGTCGAGGGTATAGGGTATAGGGTTGATGGTGTAGAATTTAGGATTGAGGGTGGTAGGTTTATACTTAAATAATAGTTCATGAAAGGCATAATGCACTTAAACTTTTAAGAAGTTGAAAAGTTCTTAGAATTTGTGCAAGTTAAAGTGCACTTGCACTTTATACTTGAGTTAACTTGTGCAATCACATTTTAACGTGAGCGTTTTTTGAGAAGTATAAAATAAATGATAAAAACACATGTGACCCATGATTTAGTCCCACATGCTTTGTTATTCTCTAATTTCTGTGAATTATTCAACAAAGATACACTTTTCATGGTGTTGAAAAAAGAACAAGCATCTCCACATGGCTCATAAGATCATCTTCTTGTCTAGAAACTTATAGCTTTTAATATGGATTTGGGGAGGAAATGAAACTACTTAGAAAAGTATATGATGTATCACTATAGAATAATTTAGCATTATAATAATCATATTAACTAGATGAAAAAATTTAAGAAGTGGAATTTAGCAAATTGCAATAGTCACTTGATTTCAATAACATAAACACTTAAAATCATAACAAAAAATTCACCACTTCTCTAATGGAAATTTTTTTAAAAAATAATGAATTCAAGGGTTGAATTGTGTATAGATTCTCTCCACTAGTAGGACCCTGATATATATGGTATGATAAAGAACAATACCAAACCTTATTTCCTTGACAATGATACCAATTGTTGGTGCAAGTTTTTCAAGATATCACCTACACACAAGAAATATTAGATAAATGACACCAAGTTATTGGCATGCAAAATGTATTTCCATGAATCCTAGAGAATAATCCAATACCTAAGCCCAAGGATAGTAAACTTGGGATATTAGAAATAATCTTGTGATAATACTATGGATCAGAAATGGCCCATGCATATGAGTAAAAGGTTAATCAATTTATAATTTTAATAAAAAAATTCTAGAATATATTCATAGGTTCATTATGATAGTAATAGATTCATTAGGATAGTCATAAATTTATTAGGACTGTCATAGATTCATTAGGACAATCATAACTTGAGATGTGGTGGTCATAGGTTCATTAGGTCTGCCATTACTCTATTAGGAATTGCATAAATTTATAAGTAAATAACATCATTAGGAGTGTGATAAATTCATTAGGGCAGTCATAACTTCATTAGGACTATCTCCTAATATGCTTAAAATGTTGCATCTTCCTTTAGTGTAGAAAAATGTATCCCTCTACATTTTCACACTTGTTTGGGCCCTCCCTACTAAAATTGGGCTTCATTATGCCCTATTTGGTCCTATTTTGCATCCACAAGCCTTATATAATGTATCTTTTCGAGGATAATCCTGAAACATATCTAATGACCAATCATAATTTAATGATTTTGGTTTGTGTGTCCTAGATTTAGTGATCTGGGACTCATATGCCACCTTGGGCGTATGGGTCCCACCTAAGTTTTGAGGCATGAACCTAAATTTGGCATTAAAATTAACTTTTCTTGAAATTTGTGTCCCAAGCTTAGCCTATTGGGACTCATACACCACAATGGGCATATGAGTCCTGCTTAGCTTAGACCTATTTTAAATTCAAATTCTTGGCAAGAGTTTATTCTCTTAGATCTGATGTTGGCTTCTAGTGTTGTAAATTTGGGAAATTTGGCATAAACAAGTATAAATATAAGGTTATTTCACATATTTTTTCCTAACAATTGAAAGAAAGAAAATGAGGGGGATGTGTGTATTCACTTTTTAGGAGATGAAACACACAAGGGGGACTGTATTTTTCTGTATTTCATTAAAGAAAACCAAGATCCCTTAACCAATTGACTTGATTGAGGAATGGGCTAGGGTTAGGATGGTTTCCTAGAGTGTGATTAAAGAATAAAGGGGGTTCACCACTAAGCAAAGGCTTAGAAAGAAGGAAATGAAAATGATATGCAAATCTAGCTATGTAACCTAGGAAATGAAACTCAAAATCAGGATAACAAGCTGGGCGAGTGCAAAAAGATGGGTGGCCAAATTGTGGCCAAAATTTCAAAAATAATTTGAAAGGCTATAATGTGAGTGCATTATAATGCACTCATGTTATGGCTTTGTGTGATCGAGCCTAGAACGTGCTCATGTTATAACACAAGCGCGTTATATCTTATTAAAACAAAAATAAAAATCACATGGTTTCATTTTCACTATGTTTTTTATTACCCATGACTAGCAAACCCTACATTTGCATGATCACATTTTGGAAGGAGAAAAAATTGAAATTTCTTCATCAAATTGTTACAATTTTGTTGCCAGGATGCCGCCACATCGACGTGGAGGTCAAATAAGTAAGTATTGTTTGTTTTCTTGTGAATTTGTTGTTAAATAGGTAATTTTAGGTTGTTTTGATATTCATTTATTTAATTTCTAGGAGATGTTAATCAACCTCAAAAACCTCCTCAAAATCCTCAAAAACCACAACAATAAGCACATGAAAAAAATCCTCAACAAACACAACAACAAACTCCTCTAATTCCTCAACATCCTCCTAGTACTCAGCAAAATTTTATGGGGGTAATTGAAAACAACAAAAAATAGATTCAGGAGTTAATCACGAGGTTGAATGATCCTTTAAGTTCATCTGTGGAAAGAAGAACACTTGCGAGTTCACTTAAAGACATGTTAACAAATGTAGATGCAATCAACAAACAATTAAGTGGTTGGGAAGATAGGAGGAAGGCGTGGAGGAATTTTTATGTAGATAAATTATCATATAAAGAAGTAAAAGATGAAAAAATTACAAAATATAATTTTTGCTCACTATTCATTGACCCACACACAAATCAAAATCTTGACCTTAATGCTAATAGGTTTCCTATCCATTGGTACCACCACCAAGGGATTAGTAACAATTTTTGGGATAGGTGGTACATGGTTTTTGACTATCCACCATGCAACAATTGTGAAGTCCCCCAATATTTCTTGAGGAAACTCTACTATGAGTTCATTCTCAACAAAATCCCTAACTATTTTGATATGAGGGACTTTTAGGGGAGAGGTGGAGGGTCAACACATGATAGACTAGGTGCATGACAAGATCCTCAATGGCAAGGGAGATGAGCTCTCACTAGGCTGGCTCATGAGAATGTTGTTATCCCTTCCGTTGTGAAGGAGAGTGCTGATGTGGAAACTTTGCAGTCTATCAACTCTTTGACCCAGAGTATCATCCAACATGCTAAGTATTGTAGTATAGTGCCATCTAGGGGATACTTCGAGGGGTAGGCTTCCACCTCATTCTTGTTAGGTTTGCAGGTTGACTTGTACATATGACCCCACAAACACCCAAAAGGCTGGTGCATAGGATATGTCTGCAACTACGTAGATGGCGATGGCAGATGAAATTTTGAATGAGGCTTTGGGAATCAATACTCAGGTAAATGTTTGCATGTTCATTGAATTTAATTTATTAAATTTCATTTTTGAAATGCAAGATTAACTAATTTAGTTTAATGATTGTAATAAAATTTCAGGGTCACAATGTTGATACTAGATACACCATCCCTCCACCTGTTTATTACTCCACTATATCTACCGCTGAGGTATGTAACTAGTAAACAATTATAAATATTACATGTGAATAGCATTGTTATATGAATGGTATTCTAATATCTGATTTGGGATGTTGAATAGGCTAATATTGGAGGTTTCATGGGAACACCTCCCAGTGCTAGTGCAGTTGTACAAACCTTCACATAGTTAATAGAATAAAGAGTTTAACTAATGAATTGTACTTAATAGATTTGTGTAATTTATATTCATATCATTGATTGCATTGCATTGCACATCTTTCAAACTCAAGGAATTACTTCACATTGCATACCTAATAACTAGATGTTGATAGATGACAAAATTTCAATTATAATATAGTTGTTTTAAAATTCAACATAAGCAGTGATACAATTACTTCACGTAGCATAAGTAATAATTAGGATCAGTTGCAAAATCCATTTGCTTGTCATGTCATTCCATGAGACCACTTTTTATTGAGGAATTTTTTTTAAATAGTTCACTACCTTGTCTATGCTATGGATGCTTGGAAAAAATCTATGAAAGAATAATAGTAAGCAATAGCATAGACAACACAATGATTTGTTTGAAAAAATGTCTCAAATAAATTGGGTCTCATGGTGATGTCTATCACCATGAGACCCAATTTATTTGAGGCATTTTTTCAAACAACTCACCACCTTTTCTATGCTACCACATTTTCCATACATGTCTACCAAATAATTTTATCAAACAATTCACTTCCTTGCTACTATGGCTAAAATCCTAAAATAGATGCTTTCCAACAAACTATGGATGCTTGGAAAAAATATATCAAAGCATAATAGTAAGAAATAACATAGACAAGGAAGTGAGTAGTTTGAAAAAATGCCTCAAAGAAATGTGGTCTCATGGTGATGGAATGCCATTCCATCACCATGAGACCACATTTCTTTGAGGCATTTTTTCAAGTAGCTCACCACCTTTTCTATGCTACCAAATTTTCCATACATGTCTACCAAATCATTTTATCAAACTACTCACTTCCTTGCTGCTATGGCTAAAAACCTAAAATAGGTGCTTTCCAAAAACTATGGATGCTTGGAAAAAATCTAACAAAGCATAATAGTAAGCAATAGCATAGACAAGGCAGTGAGTAGTTTGAAAAAATTCCTTGAAGAAATGTGGTCTCATGGCGATGGAATGCCATTCCATCACCATGAGACCACATTTCTTTCAGGAATTTTTTAAACAACTCACCACCTTTTCTATGCTACCAAATTTTCCATACATGTCTACCAAAGCATTTTATCAAACTACTCACTTCCTTGCTGCTATGGCTAAAAGCCTAAAAAAGGTTCTATCCAACAAACAATGGATGCTTGGAAAAAAACTATCAAAGCATAATAGTAAGCAATAGCATAGAGAAGGCATCGAGTAGTTTGAGAAAATGCCTCGAAGAAATGTGGTCTCATGGTGATGGAATGGAGTAGTTTGAGAAAATGCCTCAAAGAAATGTGGTCTCATGGTGATGGAATTCCATTCCATCACCATGAGATCACATTTCTTTGAGGCATTTTTTCAAACAACTCACCACCTTTTCTATGCTATACCACATTTTCCATACATGTCTACCAAAGCATTTGATCAAACTACTCACTTCCTTGCTGCTATGGATAAAAGCCTTAAAAGGTTCTTTCTAACAAACTATGGATGCTTGGAAAAAATCTATCAAAGAATAATAGTAAGCAATAGCATAGAAAAGGAAGTGATTAGTTTGAAAAAATGCCTCGAAGAAATGTGGTCTCATGGTGATGGAATGCCATTCCATCACCATGAGACCACATTTCTTTGAGGCATTTTTTCAAAAAACTTATTTCCTTTTCTATGCTACCACATTTTCCATACATGTCTACCAAATTTTTTTATCGAACTACTCACTTCCTTGCTGCTATGGCTACAAGCCTAAAAAGGGTGCTTTCCAACAAACTATGGATGCTTGGAAAAAATCTATCAAAGTATAATTGTAAGCAATAGCATAGACATGGTAGTGAGTAGTTTGAAAAAATTCCTTGAAGAAATGTGGTCACATGGTGATGGAATGACATTCCATCACCATGAGACCACATTTATTTGAGGCATTTTTTCAAACATCTCATCACCTTTTCTATGCTACCACATTTTCTATACATGTCTACTAAAGAATTTTATCAAACTACTCACTTCCTTGCTACTATGGCTAAAAGCCTAAAAAAGGTTCTTTCCAACAAACTATGGATGCTTGGAAAAAATCTATGAAAGCATACCTATAAGCAATATCATATACAAGGAAATGAGTAGTTTGAAAAAATTCCTCAAAGAAATGTGGTCTCATGGTGATGAAATTCCATTCCATCACCATGAGACCACATTTCTTTGAGGCATTTTTTCAAACTACTCACTGCTTGAAGAATAGAAACCAAGCCTTTAGCAAAAATTCCCCTCTAAATTCTTTTCAAGGTCCTCATCTTCATCCTCAATTTACCAATCCATGAAACCTTCCACCTTTTATTCCACTTGTTTATATTCCCACCCCTCCCTCTTCATGCCATAATCACCCTCCATCTCATAACCAAGACCACACTATACCATCCATCCCATCCCAACATAATACCATAGAGAAGGAAATGAATGTGGTCTCATGGTGATGGAATGCCATGAACCATTTGTTTGTAATGGAATTCCCTCACCACAAGACCACATTTTATCAAACGATTCACCACCTTGCTGCTATGGTTAAAAGCCTAAAACATGCACTTTCAAACAGCTATGGATAAGGAAAATAGTAAGAATGATAGTAAGAAATATATATAAATAGTTCAATAAGTAATCAAAATTTTGTTCATTATCTCATACATTATAAGCCATGAAATGCATCACTATTGTATTTTATGTGATTGAATGATTTATTATTTATTTCTAGATGTTACAAGCAGAAACACCTCTATATTTTCATAGGGAAATGGAGCTTGGTGTTTCTTCTGATATAGTCTCCTCGATGCCTCTCACAAGGGTATGAGGTAGATTAGTAAACTTCAATTTACATTCGTTATTATAGCTATTAGTTAGTGAAAAATAAAACCATTATTGACTTGTAGTTTAATTTCTCTTTAGATGGTTTCTATAGGGTTTCAACATGCCAAAACATGGGCATGCGAATATTTCCCTCAAGAGTGATCATCTAGAGGCAGTAAGTGATTATTTTGTTAAATATATCATTTTTTATAATGTAATTTCTATATATTAATGTCTTTACTTGTTATTGTAATAGATACGGCTTGATCAGGAACTAAACCTTAGGAGGAGTAGCAAGAGCACTCCTCAACCTCAGAGTAAACAATTGACAGACTTATCGCCATCCGCTTGACCAAAAAAGGGCAAGAGTTTGTTTCAAGAGCCTGGAGAGCAATGACTTTTGATTCCAAATCCCTTTGTTGTATGCCTATATGGAATTTCTGGACATATTTTCTATTGCATATATTTGACATTGTATGCCTATATGGCATTCTTGTAAGCCTATATGGCTATTTTGTATACATTTTATACTTATATTGACATATATTGATGTATTCCTACATGAATATTTGGTTAATACAAATCTTTTTCATCGAGAGTGTCCATATTTTCATTATAAATCCACAGTTCAATAGATATGAGGTACGTGTATTCAAGTGTATACTTTACAACTTACGTGTATATTTTGTGACTTATGTGTATTCCAATGTATACTTTGCGACTTACGTGTTTTCATGCGTATACCTTGTATTCATGCATATACTTTGTATTAATGTGTATACTATGTATTCATGTGTATACTTCAAGGCTTATGTGTATTTGAGTAGTTGTGCTTCACTTATTTACGTGTATAATTATTAATTGGTTAGCCTTAGAGAATTGCTCATTGTTGTCCTTCATGGTTTGTCTTGAATATTTATTGATTGATGCTAAACAACTTTATTAGTTGATGCTAAACAACTTCAATATTTCTAAAATTGGTTCACCAATGATGTATCATTTACTTATGCGCTAATTCAATATGGAATCCAATGAAGAATTTAAAAGGGATAAAGCTAGGAGGAGAGGGAAGATAGATATTTATAGTGTAACCTACTGTACCTTCTCTATAGAAACCTCTAATGGCTCTTGTATGATTTGATATTCCATTTGATATTTTTCATATCCCATTTTCATAGGTGATTAGAGCCATAATAGGAATAAGAAAGTTACCTAAAAACAAGATATTAATAATAATCAATTCAATGTAAATATGAGATCCACATAGTAATTGGATCATAACCCATACGAGAACAAAATTTTTTAGGCTTTCCTGAACTATTTTGACACCCAGATGCTTTACCTCTTTCATGCAATCATATGCTTTTGGTGTGGAAAACTTAGACTTTTCAACTATCGTGTGAATCTTTCTCTTTTCCTTTGTTTTGCATGCCATCATAAGGGATTGAGTCAATTGAATGTAGCTCAGAGTGATTCGATGTGTTTGGGTGCGAAAGAGGACCATGACTAATGTAAACATACCCATCCCTGGATGTGTTGGAACAATTTATTTGGTCGTATGAGTTGCAGAAAAAAAGTTGTACCACTTTGCAACTTTACATTGCTTGCATTTGGCAACTTTTTCCTCAACTAAAAAGTCATCACCACGAGAAAATGCCACCGAGATAGCAAAAAATGAGAGAGGTTATTGTAGAGGTTCCCAACATAATCCTTTAGCCTCAGATAGAGAGTTTGTAAGCATCACATTTTTCAAGTAATAGCCCATCAAAGATTGCAGCCACTTTGCAATTTGGACTCTTAAGAGATTGAACTTGTTGAATGTAGCTTAGAGTGATTCAACATTTTTGTGTGTGAAAGAGGACCATGCTTAGCATAAACGTACCCATCCAAATGCATTGGAATAGTCCGTTTGGTCACACAAGTTGCGAAATAAAAGTTGCACCATTTTGCAACTTTACACTACTTGCATTTGACAACTTTTTTCTCAATTGAAAAGTTGTCACCACGGGAAAACACCTACAAGATAGAAAAAATTGAGAGAGGTTATTGTAGAGGGGCCCAACGCGATCTCATAGCCTCAAACAAAAATTTTTGTAAGTATCATAGTTTTTGAGTAATAGCTCGTCAAAGATTGCAACTATTTTGCACTTTGGACTCTTAAAGGATTGAGCCAGTTGAATTTAGCTTGGAGTGATTTGACGTGTTTGACTGTGAAAGAGGAACATTCCTAGCATAAACGTACCCATCCAGACCCATTGGAATACTCCATTTGGTAACATGAGTTGCAAAACAAAAGTTGCACCACTTTGCAACTTTACACTGCTTGCATTTGACAACTTTTTCCTCAATTGAAAAGTCGTCACCACGAGAAAACACCTCCAAGATAGAAAAAAAATGAGAGAGGTTATTGTAGAGGGTCCCAACATGATACCATATCCTTAGATGGAGAGTTTGTAAGCATCACAATTTTTGAGTAATAGCCCGTAAAAGACTGTAGCCATTTTGCACTTTGGACTCTTAAGGGATCAAGCCGGTTGAACGTAGCTTGGAGTGATTCAAAATGTTTGGGTGAAAAAGAGGGCCATTCATAGTGTAGAAATACCCATCCAGATGTGTTGGAATAGTTTTTTTGGTCACACAAGTTGCAAAATGAAAGTTACACCACTTTGCAACTTTACACTACTTGCATTTGACAACTTTTTCCTCAACTGAAAAGTCATCACCATGGGAAAACATCTTTGAGATAGAAAAAACTGAGAGAGGTTATTGCAGAGGGGACCAATACAATCCCATAGCCTTAGATGAAGATTTTTAAGCATTATGGTTTCTAAGTAATAGCCCATCAAAGATTGCAACCATTTTGCACTTTGGACTCTTAAGGGATCGAGCTAGTTGAACATAGCTCAGAGTGATTCAGCGTGTTTGGGTGTGAAAGAAGGCCATTCTTAGAATAAATGTACCCATATGGATGCAAAAAAATAGTTCGTTTGGTCATATGAGTTGTAGAACAAAAGTTGCACCACTTTTTAACTTTACATTGCTTGCATTTGACACTTTTTCCATCAAGTGAAAACTGGACACTATAGGAAAACACATCCGAGATAACAAAAACAAAGAGAGGTTATTATAGAGGGGCCCAACATGATCTTGTTTCCTTAGATGGAGAGTTTGTAAGCATCACAATTTTTGAATAATAGTCCGTCAAAGATTGCAGTCATTTTGCACTTTAGACTCTTAAGGGATCTAGCCAGTTGAACATAGCTCAAAGTGATTCGACATGTTTGGGTGCAAAAGAAGACCATGCATAGCATAAATGTACCCATTGAGACATGTTGGAACATTCTATTTGGTCATACGATTTATAGAATAAAAGTTGCACCACTTTGCAACTTTACACTACTTGCATTTGACACTTTTTCCATCAAGTAAAAATTGGACACCACAGAAAAATGACTTCAAGATAAAAAAACTGAGAGGTTATTGTAGATGGTCCCTACATGATCCCAATGCCTCAGATGAAATGCCCATACATGACATGGTCTCAAAGTAACATGTTGTCAAATATTGCTACCCTTTTGCAATTTGGACTCTTAAGGGATTACGCCACATGAACGTAGCTCGAACCAATTCGGTGTGTTTGGGTGTAAAAGAGGACCATGCATAGCCTAAACGTACCCATATGGACATGTTGTAACTTTTGGTTCAATCATGTGAGTTGCAGAATTAAAGTTGCACCCCTTTGCAACTTTGCACTGCATGCATGTGACACTTTTTCCATCAAGTGAATATTACTATCAAAGGAATATGAAAATATTTGATGATTCATCTGCAAGATTAGATATATATGTGGAACAAAGGAGGGAAGAATCAATTTTTTTTTCCAAATCAATCCAAGTGAATACTATAGGCACATAGCTTGGTCAACACTAGAAGAAATTTGATACATCACCATGAAATTGGCAGGGTAGTGGGATGTTTGAAAAAATGGGTCCAAGAAATGGGGTCTCATAGTGATGTACATCACCGTGATACCCCATTTCTTGGACCCATTTTTTCAAACATCCCAATCATTGTGAGGCCCCGTTTCTTGGATTCATTTTTTCAAGCAACCCACTACCTTGCCAATTTCATCAAATTAGCAAGCTAGTTGACCTGTTTTGGCAATCCTAATTCTTATGTGTGTGCTACAATTGTCTAATATGCTTCACACACCAATATGATACTCAAGTGCTTGTAATTTTAGGTACAATTCTTTCTCAAAAGTATCAAGTGGTAATACAAAATCATGAGAAAAAAATCAACCTATCTAAATTCCAACCCCCCACTTAAATCAAATATTCAATCAATGTGCCTCATTTTCATGCACACAAACTCAACTTATAAGATTCTCTTACAATAACTAAAAATAGGATTCAAAGATGCCTTAGGTACTCCCTTCTCATAGATCTTTTACAATGTCACTCATACATTCTAGATGCTCTTATAATGTCTACATCATAGGTGCTCATGATGACATTAACTTGAAACGAATAATTTGAAATTCCCTCTCTAAGCTTGACACACACTTTTATAATGTCTACATAATAGGTGCTCATGTTGAGGTTAACTTCAAATGAATAGTTTAGTACTATCTGCTAGTCTTGGATTTGACATATACTTTATAACTTCATTTGGGTTTACTAGCTCCCACCTAAACAAAGAAAAGAGATTGTAAATATTAATAATCACAAAATCACATAATCAATTCAAATAAACATGTGATATGTCAATAATCAAAAACTTGTGTGTTCAATAATGAAATATCTTATAAATTATCACTAGTCAATCTAGTCCATTGAATATCTTAAAAAGTAATTTTTATATGGATATCAAGCATACCTCCCATCTATTAGGAATAAACTTTAGAGGGTCCTCAAAGTAATGAGGATCAACATGAATATGACGTAACCAAACTATTACTTTCCAACCTTTTAGAAACTTGTAACTTGTTATAAAAACAACACAATTTAATCTCACTTAGTTTACTAATTTATTGAGAATATCCTACATCAATTTTTTTTGCATTATTTTAAGAAAAAATAAAATACCATTGAACTCTGTATCCTTTTCCACAGTTCTAAACATAAAGTGTGCCACATTTGCAAGCTTGATAACTTCATCAATCACCTACATACATGATATAAACATTAGATGATAGCATTGGTATTATAGAAATGAAAGGTCTAACTATCAACTAATCTTGATGTGACCACTCTAAATTTTAATACAAATTAATGTGCATACTTACAAATTAATAAGAAGCAATGTGCATACTTACAAATTAATCCAACACACCATCCGGGTCTACTCTACTCTTTATTGTGTTAAGTATTGCCTCATGGTCAGACTCACACACCTTTCACAAGGTCTTGTTCAAAGGCTTGCCCCTATATTTGTTCAAATGAACATTAGATGTCATGACAAGGTTTGAGTAATGAAGAATCTTTCGATGCATGTCAAAGTCCTGAAACAACCAAACATTAACACTCTTATGCATGTCAAAGTCCCTCCCACCCCCTCTCCCTCTCTCAAGTCTCTCTCACTCCCTCTATCTCTCTCCCACACACACACTCTCTCTATTCCTCTTTCTCAGGTATCTCTCTCCCACCCCCCTCTCTCTCTCAAGTCTCTCCCTCCTACCCCCTCTCCCTCTCTTAGGTCTCTCTCTCACTCCCTCCTCTATCTCTCTCCCACTCCTCTCTCTCTCTCCTCTCTCTCTCATTCTCTCTCTCGGTCTCTCCCTCGCACCCTCTGTCTCTCTCTCTCTCAAGTCTCTCCAATCTCTCTCCCACTCCTCTCTCTCTCTCCTCCTACCCCATCTCCCTCTCTCAAGTATCTCTCACTCACTCACTCCCTCTATCTCTCTCCCATTCCCTCTCTCTCTCATCCCATCTATCTCTCTCCCACTCTCTCAATCCTTAAACCCAAAACCCTCAACCCCTATACCATCTACCCTATACATTGGACCCTCAACCCTAATCCCTCAACCCTATACCCTCAACCATCTACCCTCAACCTTAAACCCTGTAATGTCCCTAGTAGGATCAATACTAAATTCTCTCTAAATTATTAGTTCCCCCCCAAACAATGGTTAGAGGATATCTTAGCTTGTTTAGTTCCTACATACAAGTTAGAGATCAATCACAAGATAAGTTTACAATTAGAACGTTAGTACTCCATATTGGACATTGGAATTGAGTACGATTAGATCTATAATAAGTGCCATAACCAACATTTCATAATTGACCCTCCCATCACACTACACCATGTTAGGAAGGCATGATTACAATGGTTAATCCCATGATTGAACTAGACCCAGAGGAAGCACCCTCAGATATCCCTGGAGGTAGAACCCCTCTGGCCCTTGTGGGCTCATTATGTACCACCCTCAGGTGGTGTATCTAGAGATCAACCTAGACCCAAGGGTAGTACCCTCAGATAACTCGGGAGGCAGCACCCCCTTGGCCCTTGTGGGCTCATCATTTCCCACACCCAGGTGGCGTATCTAGGAGACTCCATTACATGAATTTACTATTTGTAATCCTTTTTCCTCACCATGGTGGAACCTGGACAACATGATATAAATAGATTAACAATATACATATAATGACAATGTACATATAAATGTATGTAAATTTCTAAATCTATTCCAAGAAGAAATAACAGTAATAAACCATAATAAACAACAAATAATAATAAACAATAATGAAAATTAATTAAACAATAAATAAATAATAATAAATCTCTTATTGATCCTACGCTATAAATCTCTAGTCATATTATAAAAGGAGATAACAGTAGTGAATACACCTATTGAACCCACTCTAGAAATTTTGATCATAAAATAATAATAAATAAATCTATTGATCTAAACTATAAATTCTGATCATATTATAATTAGAAGCAAATAATAATAAATATATTATAAATTCTAAACATATCATAATTAGAAAAAAGAATAATAACTATGCCTATCGGTTATCCTTTTATCCTACTTATACCTTGAGCAGATTTCAACCCATAATATTTGGCCTTTACTCAAAGGTATGCAACCACTATTTATTCTTTTTATTCCTTATATTTCTGATTCTTCCATTCGATTCCTTTCTTGTTTGAAAATGGATTTCCTTTATACCCCTATTAGGTGAAATGGTTTTTTCCTTACACCTCTTTGATCGGGGGATGTGTCTCTTAACTAAATCACTGTCTTTAGAATGAATGCTAATCGATGACTAAAGCATGATAATTGAACAGCTGCCTCTTCAAGTATAATTGTTGTATTAATCTAGGATTGCTGCGCTTTGTTATATTATTATTTATGGTTATTGATACTTGTATGATTAATATGTTAGTTATCATTACATTATAATAAAAATATCATATTTTATATTTATATTTATTTAATATTTATATTTCTAGCATTATTATTTTAATATTTATAATGTGATAGTCATAGTTATAATATTTAGTATTTATATGTTGGTATTTATAATATTATATTTAGTATTTATAATTACAATATTATCTTTGATAATTATAATTATAATAATATTAGATAGTTAATGTTTTAATATGTATTTTATTTATCTTGTTTTCGATGCTTGATATTTCAAGGTTATGATTTTGAGGGACATGATAGTCCTCCCTTCTCAAATTTTCTTGTCCTTAAGCAGCTTAATATCTCAGTTCCTTTTGTGAGGATATTAGTTTTGAATTTATAGTGTTACCTTATTTCATGTTCAATCCTTCTAATTCGATTGGATGCTATCATCTTTCTTCTATGTTAGGTACTAAGTTTATTTTCACATCTTGGAAAAGTATTTGATTTATTGAATCATATCAACTTATCTCAGGGTTGAATGGTGTGGGATGATCTTTGTTGGATATAGAAGTGAATACACCAACCTGTGGGTTACATGCATCACCATTACATAATAAAATTAAGGTAGTGTAGGAATGAAAATAATCAATTTCAAAATGAAATTGTAGACATTTAAATTTGACCACTTCCATATGGTCAAAGTCATCTCCTTAATCACCCCTTTGCTCGTTTAATTCGTCTTATTTGTTGGTATTAATTAAATCACTCATTTAATTAATATTTTGTGCCTTACATAAGGTTTCCAAAGTATTTAATTTAATAAATGTTTTTCCCCCTCTTTCCTCTCTAAATTAAATAAATATACCACTTTATTTAATTTAGTCATATTATCTCTTGGAATTTTAAATTTATTTTTTAATTCCTCACTTTCTCTCTCATTGTCACATCCTCCAACTTTTTCAAGTTGGTCTCTAATCCCTCTTAACAATCTAACCCTCTTTCTTAATCATAATTAATTTATGATTAAGATGTGCACACGCCTAATCATCATTAGGGTCCCATCCTCCATAATTTCCCACTTGCCTCTAATCTTCATTAATTAGTCTAATCAAGTACTTGCACAACCTTAATCACTTAATTAGGTTAACCTAATCCCCATATCATTTGTGGAATGTGTCCTAAGTCAACTTCATTAAAGGTTTTCTCCTTTTGGAGAAGGCACTCCATTCCCCATATGATTTTTTAATTCACATTTAATCCCCCAATGCATTCCTTGGAATTTAAAATTCATTTTCTCATCCCCATGTAGATATTTGAGGAATTTTTAATTCCCCACATGTCCTCTCACCACATGGGGACAAGGACCTCCTTTATGAGGATATTTTGTCTCAATCCCAAGGTACTATGTACTACCTCCATGTCATGTACTCTCTTTCCACCTCATGTACACATCATCCTTTTCAAGACACTTCACATGCTACATGTCAAGATGTGAGGGCTTGTGAGTTTTCAACTCACCTTAGCCCTACATCTTGATCTTGGTGGCTCAATCTTGACTGTCCATTTCCCTAGAGAATCCAAAATTCTCTATAAATACCCCCTTTTTCTCTCATTTTGAGGGGGGAGATCATGCTAGCCAAACTCTTGCAAAAATTTTCCTTGAGCCATACTTAGCCAATTTCTCATACTTGCATCCATTTTCACTCATCTTTCCATCCTCATCCCTTCTTATAGCTTGTATCTCTGGCCATCCAAGGAACATACAACATCGAAGATCGAAGGGCCAACCAAGGGACAACTCAACAAGGTGAAATCTTTCATTTTGCTTGGTTTAGTTAATCTTTAGGCCAATCTTGAGGTGTAGGGTGTTTTTAGTTGTTATTTGCACTCTTTTGTTTGTTGTTTGTATTCTAACACTTATTTTTGCCCTATCACAGAAATAAAGTAAATGAAGTACAACAAGGTGAAATTAAATGAAGTAGGTGCTCACTAAGTTTTGAAGTCTTATTCATTGAAGTAACTTGAACTATTCAAATTTCACCATGAGACAAGAAAGAAGTTGAAGCAAGCAAACATGTAGGTGAAGTAGACACAGAAGCACCTCAACCACACTAGCAAGTAGCTCAACCATATAGGAAACCAACTCAAGTAGACAAGAAGGTAGCTCAAGCACACAAGCAACCAACTCAAACAAGTAGGAAAGTAGCTCAAGCACACAAACAACTAGCTCAAGTACATAGGAAAGTAGCTCAAGCAACTTGAAAAACAACATTTTTAATATTTTCATTATTTTTAAGCATAACATAGTCATGAACACAATGACAACTCCACCATACATCACAAAGACATAGTAACTAGCTCTATCACATACACAATGGCTAACTAACACATCACAAAGGCTACCACACACATGTCCATAATGCATCCCAAATAGAAAAAATATCGATGCATTTTGCACTACACTGTGGATCCTATCCTTTCCTCTGGTATACATATGAACACACAATATACACTTGAAGTCACAAAGTATATGCTTGAGGTATACATGAAAGGAACACACATATGGGGATACATTAACATAGGCTAGTTGGAACACGCTATAATACCACTTGTAATGTCCCTAGTAGGATTAATACTAAATTGTCTCTAAATTATTAGTTCCACCTCCCCCCCCCCAAAACAATGGTTCGAGGATATCTTAGCTTGTTCAGTTCCTACCTACAAGTTAGAGATCAATCAAAGGATTAGTTTACAATTAGAATGTTAGTAATCCATATTGGAAATTGGAATTGAGTATGAGTAGATCTATAATAAGTGTCATAACCAACATTTCATAATTGACCCTCCCCTCACACTACACCATGGTAGGAAGGTAGGATTACAATGGTTAATCCCATGATTTAATTAGACCCAAAAGTAACACCCTTGGATATCCCTAGAGGAAGAACCCCTTTGTCCCTTGCGGGCTCATTATTTCCCACCCTCGAGTGGTGTATCTAGTGGAGATCAACCTAGACCAAAGGGAAATACCCTTGGATAACCTAGGAGGCAGTACCCCCTTGGCCCTTGTGGGCTCATCATGTCCCACACCCGGGTGGCATATCTAGGAGACTCCATTACATGAATTTCCCCTTTGCAATCCTTTTTTCTCACCATGGTGGAACATGAACATCATGATATAAATAGATTAACAATATACATATAATGACAATATACATATAAATGTATGTAAATCTCTAAATCTATCCTAGGCATAAATAATAGTAATAAACCTTAATAAACAATAATGAACACTAATAAAATAGTAAATAAATAATAATAACTCTCTTACTAATCCTACTCTATAGATATCTAGTCATATTATAAATGGAGACAATAGTAGTGAATACACCTATTGAACCTACTGTATGAATTTTGATCATAAAATAATAATAAATACATCTACTGATCTAACCTATTAATTCTAATCATATTATAATTAGAAGAAAATAATAATAAATACATCATAAATTCTAAACATCATAATTAGAAAAAATTCTAAACATATCATAATTAGAAAAAATAATAATAACTATGCCTATCGCTTATCCTTTTATCCTACTTATGCCTTGAGTAGATTTCAGCCCATAATATCTGACCTTTACCCGAAGGCATGCAACAACTGTTTATTCTTTTTATCCCTTATATTTTTTATTCTTCCATTCGATTCCTTTCTTGTTTGAAAGTGGCTATCCTTTATACCCCTATTAGGTGAAATGGTATAGATTTTTCCTTACACCTCTTTGACCAGGGGATGTCTCTCTTAACTAAATCATTTTCTTTAGAATGAATGCTAATCAATGACTAAAGCATGATAATTGAACCACTACCTCTTCAAGTATAATCATTGTATTAATAGGATTTCTACCCTTTGTTATATTATTATTTATGATTATCGACATTTGTATGATTAATATTTTTTTTTAGACTATAGGAATCGGTTAGGCATCCGTCCCCCTATAAACTGCAATGTGTCTGGTAAACTTTTTTCACGTGACCAGTGACATTGGTGCGACATGTCCTATGGTACCATGGGTTTGGGGGGAGACTAGAACTCGTGACCTCTTTCCTACAATAGGATGATTTATCCAATTAAGCTAGCCCCCCTACCCCTTTATGATTAATATGTTAGTTATCATTACATTATAATAAAAATATCAAATTTAATATTTATATTTATTTAATATTTAGATTGCTAGTATTATTATTTTAATATTTATAATGTGATAGTCATAATTATAATATTAGTATTTATATGTTGGTATTTATAATATTATATTTAATATTTATGATTATAATGTTATCTTTGATAATTATAATTATAATATTATTAGATAGTTAATGTTTTAACATGTATTTTATTTATGTTATTTTCGATGCTTGATATTTCAAGGTTACAATTTTGAGGGATATGAAAAACCCTCAACCCTTAAACCCTCTACCATCTACCCTCAACCCAATACCATCAACACTAATCCCTCAACCCTATATCCTCAACCCTTAAAACCTTAAACTCTCTACCCTAATCCCTGAACCCTTAATCCCTCAAACCTAATCCCTCAACCCTAATCTCTCTCACTCGCCCCCTATCTCTCTTTCTCTCTCATTCTCACTCCCTCTATCTATCTCCCACTCTCTCTCCATATCCCTCTCTCTCAGATCTCTCCCTCCCACCCCCTCTCCCTCCCTCCCTCTCTCTCTCAAGTCTCTCCCTCCTACTACCTCTGCCTCTCTCAGGTCTCTCTCTCTC